>CP139504.1:61893705-62071774 GCA_021014915.2 Artemisia tridentata subsp. tridentata
AATAACCTATTTTTACGGGTTAACTTTTTTTTTTTATAATTATTATCAAGCAACACTCACCAGCCACTCTTTATCAATTACAAAACCTGATCTGAATAGCTCACTTGTGCACCGACACTAATAGTTAAATGAAATCTGAAATATGTCGAACCAATCTAATCAATATGTATAAATTACAAATAAAATTTATCATTTCATTATTCATTCAAATAAATTTCATTTTCTCTTATTCTTTCTTTTGGACCAAACACCACTACCACAAGCCCAATACATTTTTCTTTTCATCCTTGCTTCTTGGATCAAGCCACAAATAAACTTTAAAGCCCAAAACCAAATTTACTATAGCATGCAAAGTTTATGTTTATCTTTTTGGTTCCAAAGAAAGTCGACACACACACTAAGATTACCAAAGGTAAACGATACTAATCATGTCGTTTGTGGTACAATGTCCCCTCTTAATCACATTACCCATTGGACAAACATAATATCCTTTGTATAGTCAACTATTATGGGAACTAGTAATCTTCTTTTTGTACCATGCATGTCAACATTAGAGAGTGTAAGTCAACTAGTAATACCTGGTTTTCACCAAAATGCTCATCTTGTCATGCCCTTCTTGTGGCAGCCGAAACCTTAGATATTTTGTGAGAGAAAGTCAACTTTTATAAAAGTTGCCATATCTTACACCATCGACATGACACAAGGACGATGGACTAGGTGCTATCTTTCCTACACACTTGATTATTTAAACAACCTCACCCTAAGTCGTTCTCACCTCTCATCACACTACACAACCTTAAATCAAACCACCTCAAAAACTTTCCTCTTGTTACTGTCGAATCACAAGGAAATAAGAAAACAAGATATTTGGGTTACATTACAAGTCTTTGAGTCTTGTTTTGATCGAGGGTATTCTGTTCGAGAAGGGTTCAAAGTGGTTAGCTTGCGTTCTCGATCTCCTTTTGTTCGCACCATCTTCCATTCGTGTCTTCCCACCACCTAGTTGGTGTAGTAAGTTCCATGTCTCTATTCTATTTTCTTTTCGAAGCATATACAAAGATCACATATTGCATCTAGCTACAACCTAACGTATCATATAAGCACAAACTCATACATGTAAGAATGTATATAAATGTCAACTGCCAAAAGAACATACACATCGAACCATTCGAAACTCCATGCATACTTAGGTGTATGTTAATACATATATACACACGTTAACATAAATGAGGAACCATGCAAACGTATTTTTTTTACTTAACATTATCGAATAACATAACGACTTATTTAATATATCATCGACCCATTCGAATTAAGTACTAATCGATTTAACGGCTTTGTGTTTGGTTGGCTTTTTGGGTCGAAAAGCTCAAATGAGCCGCCTAGCTTATTTGTGCTTATTCGGCCTACCTTTGCAACTCAAGTGCTTATTTTGAAGGCTTAAGATATTAAAGTTTGCATGCTTAAAAGATGGCAAAACAATTTTGAATAAACACGACACAAACGTGAACACACTGTTTTATATATATACATATGAGTCACAGTCGAAACGCACCTATAAATAAACAGTTGAGAAAACTAACATAAAGGAAGGACTGGTCCAACGGTTGGGACGCTTGTCTTTTGAGCGTGAGGTCGGGGGTTCGAACCCAAGTGGAGCTATATGTATATCTTTTTTTTTTTTTTTTTTTTTTTTTTTTTTCAAAAAACTGCATAGCTTGTATATGTATATCTTTTTTTTTTTTAAATCTGCATAGCTTCTTTTTACTAAAAACTAAACGCACCCTTGCTGGGCTTACAAGCCCACTGACCCATCTTGTACCTTTTCGAAATAATGAGAACAAGCAAAGCAGTATAATACTTAAAACATGATTTAACACAAGGAATAAAAGAAACTTGCACTAATTTTACTTTGGTCTAAAAATGCAAAGTTTCGCGAGACATGGGATCGAAAGTGTAAATTCTGAAATCAAAGGGTTCAAAACTGAAAATATAAATTTTGAATAAAAACTTGAGGGTATAAACTGTAATTAATGAAAGATAGGGGTAAAAAGTGTAGAATAATATTTTTGGACTAAAATTGTTAACAATTTAACTTTCGGGTTAAAAATGTAATTTTTACAAAGTTAAGAGAGATTATTGTAACTATATCATATTATTGAAAAATTTATACTTTTGCGTTTTATAAATATATCGATATCAAATGTAACAAATGAATTTTTCCTCAACGATTAATAACGCGAAATAAAGAAACAATACGAATATTTTATATAACATAACTTTTATCACTTAGAAATAGTTAAAATAAATATTTTAACTTGTCATTTGATTATTTATATTAACTAAGAATAAGAACTTGCCATAAAGCTCTAAATCGATAACATTTTACACAAAACACCAATACTAATCATAAGTCGTTATTTTTGAACTCTAAACATTTTAAAACACACAAATACGACACTACCACTTTTGAAGATTTCCACACTCATCATTTCACTCATTAAAACCACAAAGCCAATAATAATCTAAACTTATCACATTATTTTAGGTCGCAAGTCGGGAGCTATTCAGTTACACCATTTGATCACTATTTGATTTCTACATTACTAAGGTGAGTTCATAGTCCCACATTTTTATATGATTTTAAACCCGTGGGGAGATACATGCTCTAAACCCGAACACAATATTTTTATGTATGCTATCCTGATTGATATTGCCTAAGTTACCGATATTGCCAAAAGTCCCTCATATCATGAACCATTAATCACTGCGAGTGAACGCGAATACTGTGAATAGATCTATTGGGGATGACGACCCCATTTGTGTTAGCTAGATTAGCAACCCAAATGCACTTTATTTGAGAAAACCAGGAGAATGGCAAACTCCTGCTACGAGGGCCCCTTTTACTTGCATCATTATTATGCTGTGAGTTATATCATTTTATGATATCACACGATGTCAACGTTTGCGTGTCATGAGGCTTAGGGCAATATATCTATATGATACACAGCGATAACACCGTTGTGCTACTGATCAACTTATATCTATTTGTTTTATTGCAACGATATCACCGTTGTACTACTAATCAACTTGTGTTCAAACTATTACAAATTAAACACTATGGATTCACTCAACCTTTGTGTTGACATTTTAAGCATGTTTTATCTCAGGTAACTAAAGATCTCAAGGCACGGAGTTGGCAAGGGCACTGGAAACCTACCCTTTTTATTTCAAATAATTATTTCATTCTTTTCAAACTCGCCATCACTTTTGTGAAAACTTATCTCTTTTGGGAAAATGTTTTGTAACTCTGAATATTGAGTTTTCATTGAATGATATAAATTTATGAAAATTCTACTTTTGAATTGTGTATCTATACTTACAACTGTGATCTAAGAAGTAATACCCCGTTTAAGTCTTTCACTGTTACCAAAATTTTTACGGGGTGTTACAGATAAAATTAACTATTGAAGCACATACCAAATACATAGTCATAATCAAAACTTCTCACAAAAATAATAGTTCAAGTGAGTCCAATTGGCAGCCCACTTATCTTAAAAACCAAATACATAATCATAATCAAAACTTCTCACAAAGATAATAGTCCAAGTGAGTCCAATTGGCAGACCACTTATCTTAAAACCTAACCCTATTTCAAAGTAATATAAATAAGACACGCCTAGTATCAAGTTTACCCTAATCCTCCTCACCCTTGCAGCCACCAACACCTAATTTATCCATCTCATTTCTTCTTACTTTATATGCTGATAACCGAACTCCAACACAAACACTTTATCTTGTTCTTTTAATTCTTTCTTTCGAATCATGAAGTGGGTTTTCTGCCGTTTCTAACCATGTAGATAAAGATTAGTTTTTGTTTTAGTATATAAAGATCGATGAAAGGTGTAGTAAGATCTTTAAAGATCTATAATCCGTTGTAACAATACACAAGAGATATTGTCTTTAATTTTCGAGTGTTGTTACTGTGAGAAGATGGGTTTGAGATTGTGGTAGTTTTTTTAGTAACACAGAGGGAGAGTTCTAGTGAGGTGTGGAAAGGTCGATCATTTTTTAAAAAGGAAAATTGTAAAACGTCGCCGTTAGATAAGATAACTAAAGTGAAAGTCAAACGACACCTTTTTCGCATTGACCCAAATCTAAGTCCTTGCGTCCAAAATTACAAGTATTATCTTTTTATTTTGGTTTATCCCAAAATAAACGTTCATTTTCATATTTCAACCAATTAAAATGATGTTCTAAAGTCAACATAACTTGTTATTAGTGTACAGTGTAATCGTCCTTGCTTTGTCAATACCATATACAATAGTAAATTAAACTTATAATTTGAGACATATATTGAACGAGATTTATTGGCCCGAGCATTACAGCGGGTGCAAAATACAACAATAATTGTTTTGTAGTTACAAAATAAAGGTATAACAATAATATATTTTTCCAATTAAAAATTTAATACAAGTAAAAAATTAGTGATGTAAAGGATTTTAGAGTTTATTAGGTTTAGAGGTTAATTTGTAATATTACTAAACTTATTACTCCGTATGATGTTAAAATATAAAGCATTATAAGAATGTTAAAACAAAATCTAATAAGTTAAGGGGTTAATATGAGATGTTAGTATATTTAAGGGGTGTTTAAAGGGCTAATGTAGTTTTTTAATAACTTTAGGGAGTGGAGTTTAAATATAAAATCAGAGGCTTGTTTGGTACTTTAGTAAACTTAAGGGGTCATGTGAAGGATGTTAAAAACAAAATATAATAGGTTAATGGCTAATGTGACCTTTTTAATATACTTATAATGTGTTTAAGAGGCCAATGTAATGTTTTAATAACTTTAAAGGGTGTTTTTGTCAATTATCAACTAGTTATTGTTGATCAAGCAAGTTGATAATTGTTATATTATAAATTCCAAAACTCATTTAGCCAGGAGGGTCACAGGCTCACGGTTAATGCTGAAAACTATTGTTATCGTGCTTACCTCATGCCACTATATGATTTTAAATAATTTAATTAATTTATGTAGGCCTATTGGGTACAAGTTTTATAGTGAAAGCCCGTTAAGTAATTTGGTCTATAATCCAAATTTGAGATTAAATTTTTCAACGTCAGTCAAGAAAAGAAGAGTTAACTACATTTGTAATACTAGATGAGTATCCGTGCATAGCAACGAGATTTTATACGGATAGATCGTTTTGTGTTAAAAAAAAGTTTATGGGTTATAAACGAAAAATAATAAAAGTTTGAAGATTTGGTGATTAAACATAATGTTTTGAAACATGGTTCGACCCGGGTGGTTCAACCGGTTGAACCGTTCCGGTCGAAAAACGGGTCGATTTAAACCGAGTCAACCCGATGGTTTGGGTCGAAAACGGGTCAAATTAATCTGGGTCAACCCGCCGGGTTTGAAGCGTCCTGGGTCAAACCGGTTTTCGATATGTATTAATAGTTTTATTTTGAAATATATGTTTTCAACATTTCCTTTTTTAGTTTCAACTTTTCACTTTTTACTTTTTGGTTTTTCCTTTATATAAAGTATAGTAGGGTACTCGCGCGTTGCGGCGGCGGGTACCTTGTGACGATTAACCGGAGAAATAGATTTCGATGAGACCAGAACTGAGTTTTGAGCATCGAGTTCTCTACAAATATACTAAATACGGGGTTTTATCGCATCCAATTGGAGAATATGTTTAATGGTGTGGTTTCTATTCAAATACTACCTTGTGGTGTTATTGAACAAGTCAGAGTTAAGACTCTCATACCACAAAGATAAATGAGATCTCGTAGGTTTTGTATTCATAGAGCCAGTGAGATAAACCGAATACACTAAAAGAAAGGTATCAATGTCATCGTAGTATACTATAAAAAAAATACAGGAATGCCAGCCCGAAAAATAAACAAATACTTTTAGTTATGAACCAGCCCGAAAAATTTCAATACCAAAATATGAAAAATTATCCGAATATCCGTTCAGCTTCTGATTATATGTTTGTTAATAAGATATCCATAGATTTATTTGGTTTGAATGGTTCAAAACTCCAACATTTTTTTAACATCTATATCGTTATCAATTCTTGACTCACCTAGAAGTTTTCAAAACCAAATTTTGATTTGACCTCAACAATTCTTGACTCACCTAGAAGTTTTCAAAACCAAATTTTGATTTGTCCTCAACAGTATTATCAAAAAGTTCAAGATTGCAATCAATAGGAAGATTAAAGTAATCCATATCCATTTATTTGCTCTAAACAAATAGACCACAACTGGCCTTTTTTTTTTTTAAGGTTTGTTGTGGACCATAACACTAACCATACTCATACAATGAATCTGATCACAATGTAGTTTTTAGTTGTATCTTAAAAAATTCCATAATTGACAATTAGTATAGTCCAATCAAAGAATACATTTCAGATTATCATTTTTACCAAAGGCGGAGCTACATGTTAGGTAGTGGGGGGCAACCAAGCTCTTGCGGAATACCCAAATTACATAGGAAAAAAGTTCAAATTGGTAACAAAAAGGATCAGTGCCCTCAGGCAAATGATCCGAGTGCCCTCAACTCAATTTAGCAGCAACCACAGTGCTTGTTAATGTCGAAATTGTTTTTGTTTTGTTCATCGGAAAAAATGGAGCTAAATAAGGTTACCGGAGTATAAGAAAGTGACTTGAAGAAGGAGATGGTGACTTGATGTGGACCTTGGGGTGGGGTCAGCCCATCACGTGATAGGGTTGTGTTATACAAACCCTCCCTATGCCAAACACTCTCTAATTTTTTTTTGGGATCCATGCCTTGTACTACATGTTTGTACTATTGTGTACTTTGTGTGGGTTATGTTATTTAATTGTCTTTTAGTTGTCACGGGTCCAACTTTTGAGTATACCAACTTGTGTAGGATAAAAATGCATAAAATGTTAAGAGTGTGATGAGTGTTTATCACGTTTTTTACATTTTGTACTAGTAAACAGTAAAGATTCTATTTCTTTAACAATATAAAGTAACTGCTTACAATAAGCAGTTTTTTACATTCACAAAACAAAAACATAATTTTACTACACACAAAGATATAAACTGCTAGCAATAAGCTTAAAGAAAGGATCAAGTGCGGCTATTACGGGTTTATAACAATGTCGAGTTCACCAATTTACATACAAGAGGTAATAAGTTTTACACTTTTAAAATACGTTACGTTTATAAAAAACGACAAAAAGACATATCGAGATTTTTAATAGGCTCAGATTATTATCATTTTATCATTTTGGCTGCAAATTTGAAGGTTGCAAAGTGAAAAAAAAAAAAAAAAAAAAAAAAAAAAAAAAAAACTCACTTTACCGTCCATTCGGTTATGCCATGCCAATCAAAACAATTTTTTTTTTTTTTTTTTTTTTTTTTTTTTTTTTTTTTTTTTTTTTTTTTTTTTTATCATCATCATCGCCGTATCTCGGTTTTTTTTAAGAAACCATTAAAAAAAACCAAGTTTAGAAAATAACTGCTTATTTGATAATAAGCAGTTTCAACAAACCATCACTACTGCTTATTTTATAATAAGCAGTTTCAAGAAGCATCACAACTGCTTAAGCAGTTTCAAGAAACCATCACAACTGCTTAAGCAGTTTCAATACCATCATCACCAACAGTTTTACACCATCATCACCAACAGTTTTACACCATCAAAGCAACCAACAATAAAAGGTTTTAGATCTAATAAGTTTTCAAGAAACAAGTAGTTTCAAGAAACTGCTCGTTAGATCTAAAAAATTATGTTGTTTTCAAAAAACTGCTTGTTAGATCTATTCAAAGCCACCAACAAAAAAAGTTTTTAGATCTAACAAACAACATAATTTTTTACCATCTCTTTTTTTTAGATCTAAAACAACAAGATCTAAAACAACAAGATCACCATCACAGATCTGTTTTTCACCAACAGATCACCATCACCAAGAAACCAAAAACATCACATATCACCATCACCATCACCAAGAAACCAAAAACATCACAGATCACCACAGCCACGATTTATGTAACCCAAACACACTTTCTTCCTACACCAATGACTAAACAAACAAACATAAACATAATCTTTTTTGTCCTTCCACTTTTTAACATACACCATCAGTCCACCTTTACCACTTGTAAAAAAAAAAAAGTTGTAAAAAAAAAGTTATGACAATCCATAATCTGATTTATTTAGGTCAAAGGATCACCAAAAAGATCTATACTTGTTTTTCTCCAACAAATCTATACTCGATCTAAACAAAAAATACAAACCTCGATCTATACTTGTTTTTCACCAACAGATCTATACTCGATCTAAACAAAAAATACAAAACTTGTTTAAATCGTTATTTTTTTCACAGCCACGATCTGTACTCGTTATTTTTTTCACAACCACGATCTATTTTAAATCGTTATTTTTTTTACGGGGGAGGGTTGTACACAGTTTTTTTGATAGGGGAGGGTTGTTTTTCACCATGATCTATACTGAATAGTGATGTGAGTTGTAAGGTTGTATAGAAAACAAAGAGGGATGTGAGGGTGGTGGCGGCATGGCTGTGAGGGTTGTCGGTGGTGAGGTGGTGAGGTAGTTATTAGTGTGAGAGAGAAAGAGTGTGAGAGAGAGAGAGAGAGAGTGTAGGGTTATTAGCGAAGAGATGGGACCGTAATCCGGATAGCGAAGAGATGGGACCGTAATCCGGATAATGCGATTAAAGGATGATGAGTTCAGTTTGGTGAAACAATTGACAGAGTATCACGTACCACCACGTCATATACTTTCGTCAATAAAGGACCGTAATCCGGATAACGTGTCTAGCGTTAGAACTATATATAATGCACAAAATAAGATCCGTGGAGCCATAATAGGTGATCGAACTCCAATCCAAGTCCTTTACTCACATTTGATGCATTCAGGTTATACATTTTACGAAAGGGTAAATGAGCATAATGAGCTTGAGGAACTATTTTTCGTTCACCCCACGTCATATGCTGTTGAAGCTAAAGACCTTGATAGATCTTCGTGAGCTCGTGGATCGTTAGTAATGTTTATGTAATCACAAACACACTAAAAGAAAGTCTAAGTTACTTGTATTCTATAGCGGAAAACAAACACAAGTAAGAACACGATTACTAAGAACAATTTGATCCTCTATGGATCTTTGATTAATACTAAAGTTGTTTTTCTAAACTCGTACATAATACATAAAGACGCGTTCCTTTTATAGACAAGGAACCCTAAACTAGGTTTCACTAGAAACCCTAAACCGTTTCACAAGAAACGTATATTCTAAAAACTAAATAAGATATGCACAATACATTCCTAATAAAACTCATGCATATCCTCAAGAATAACAAACTATAATAAGTATACGGAATATCTATATCCGCAGAAACTAAATACTCTAAATAATACTTCGGCAGAAACTATACTTCAGCAGAATCCATAAGCCTTCAGCAGAATCTGTCAGCAGTAACCATCAGCAGAATTCTTCCTTAGCAGAATTCCCAACAATCCTCCCCTAATCTTGAATTTGACATGGTTAAGTTCAAGATTCTTGATAGATCTTTAACACTGCAGAATAAGAGGATTGACTTCGAACATCAGCAGCAAAGAATCAGAATGACCACATCTCTATGAATGGTAGAACTTGAAACTTCAGGTCTTTGCAGCAACAAATGACAATGTGTACATCAAAACAATTTAGTTTCAGACTATTCTCATCATATCCAGGTGTGTTAACTCCTGTGAGAGGTGAATCATTGAAAATAATGGATTTGATGTCTCTTTACCAATAGCCATCACTACTGGAGTAGCCAAATGTTTAAGTTCGAAAACTATGGTACACTGATAACCATCTGATTTATTAGCAAATCAGCAACTATAAATGGATTTGAGATGTCTTTACCTGTAGCCGTTTGCTCAGGACTAGCCAATTCTTTGGTTTCAACTGAACCTTGGTGAATTGAACACCAAATATGGATACCAAATGTCTTTACCACAAACCATACTTTTGTGGACTAGCCAATTCTTTGGATCCCAGAAAAGGTTACATCCATGGTGAATTGATGACCATTTCAACTCTCAGCAATGAAGCATGGGTGAGTTGAGTACCCTATAGCTTTGAGCAAGCTATTATAACTATCAACAGATTTGATGTGTCTTTACCAAAGCTGTACCCTTTGGACTAGCCAACTCTTTGATGGACACAAGTCACATCTGGTGAGTTGATAACCATCAACAGAGTTATATACAACAAACCTGCAGAAAAGTTAGTACACAAATATACAAGTTTTTTTTTTTTTTTTTTTTTTTTTTTTTTTTTTTTTTTTTTTTTTTTTTTTTTTACTAAAAAATAAATGAAATAAAGAAAATAACTTTAAACTACAAGAATAATACAATATACCAGAATCAATGAGAAGCTTGATGTTGTAGAAGCTTAGCCTTGATAAACCCAACCAATTGTTCAGCATGTGTCCTGTCATTAGCAACTGGATTTGGAGGAACTTCCAATTTCCTTTGAAGCATACGAGTCATCAGTTGCATGGACAATGGATATTGTTGATCAGAAAACATACACACTCTTATCCCAGACTCAGTCTCCACCACATGGACATTGGGGATGGGATAAAATCTCCAAGCATCAACTTTCCACCTATGGGAATTCTTCCAAATTGAATATCCTTTCCCATGTGGAGTTTGAGAGTCAAAGAGAACCTGAAGATCTCCCAATAGATATAAGCCAGCACCTTGTGGTGTATGTGTAGCATAATACTTAGTGACCAATCTATGAAGAGTCTGCAGATCTTGCCTATCCACCAAATGAAGAATTTCTTGCAAGAAAGTGAAATTCTTATAGGATTGATCTTGCCTATAGATAGTGTTAAGTTGTCCATCTGTTATAGTCCATCTGATCAACACATTGTATGAACCTTCAGGAAAAGTTTCAGAAGAACCCTCTTGAATAAATGTATCATCAGTAGCTTCTAGGTTCACTTGCTCAGAAGAACTACCCTTGTGTGCTCTGAGGACCTTCTTAGCCAATCTTACTGATCTTCTACTTGCAACATGTTTGCCTATATGTGCCATCCTCTTCTTCCTTCTACCAGGTATGTAAATCCCCATAGAAACATCTTCAGCAGCAATAGAAGAAGTATCTTCAGTAGGAACAGAAGAACTTGGAACAAAACCCCCTGCTACATGTAACCTCTCAGCCTTTTCCCTGTCTTGTCTACCCTTAGCAGCTGCCTGTTCAGCTTGTTTAACCTTTTCTGCATTATAGTTGGACAATGGTGAATCTTCATGGTCAGCAGATGTTGCAGCAAAAGGTTCAGCAGAATTGGGTGGAGCTTCAGAAGAAACAGGAATCCCAAATGATTATCTCTCAGAAGCTTCATCAGCAGAAATGGTAGGAGCAACAATAGGCTCAGCAGATTGTGTGACTGCAGGAGTATCTTCAGCAATAACAGTAGATGAAGTACCTATCTCCACTTGCTTGAGTCTTTTGGTACTTGGAGCTTCCATACTATCAGCAGTCCTCTTAAGTTGAGTAGTAGAAGAGTGAATAGACTTCATAATCTGAGCATAAATTCTATTCAAGTCAGAATCAGACAAAGCCCAAACTTGCTTCTTTGTCAAACCAGAGCTATATACAGAAGTATACTGATTATAGACCACATTTCTCTTATATTGCCTCTTTTGTGCCTCAGTCTGGGGTCTATCTCTCTTAGCTTTTGCTTTCTGAGCAGCAATAGCCTTCCTCTTTTCAGCTGCAGCTTGCTTTCTTTGTTTACCAAGTGCCATCATCTGTGCAGCAAAGTTGTCACTATCAAAGTTCGCTCCCAGTATGCTTTGAGCCAAAGTAGGATTTGAAGCTGCTTGTAAAGTGTAAGAATCCCATTGCTCATCAGTAAAATGAACTGATTAAGCATCCAGTTCCCTTTGTCTCTCAGCAGATAAATTTGAGGTGAACTGGGCTTTCATCTTGCTTGCCAAAGCTTGACTTTTCATCATATCTTCATATTGTTTCCATATTCTAGTTTGCTCTTTCCTCTCTTGATCAGTCACAAGATCTGGACCTAGATCATCATCATCCAAACCTTCTTTCTCATGACTAGCAGAAACTCCAGCATGAACATGAGGAGCAGGATCACCAATAGAAACACCATGAGGAATATCAACAGTTGGGACTGTGGCAACATCCTCCAAAGGAATCTCAGAAGAATCATCAGCAGCAACATTTTGAGAAGAGCCTTCAGCAGTATTAGGAGAACTTTTTGCATCAGGATTCAAGATAAAAGTTCTTCCAGCAACAAACAATGCAGCAGATGTTGGAACATTAGCTTGAATGTTATCATCATCAATGTTAGCTTGATCAACATTCATACTTGACTTCTCAGAAGTCCCAGCTACATCCTTGCTCAAGTATTGTCTTCTTCTTCTCTGTCTAGAAAACTGAATATGCTCCTTTGGTTTTGATGATTCAGCAGCTCTGGCCAATAGTTCAAGAGAATCCAGATAACTATCCTCCTGCTCTTCATCAGAGGCAAACACAAACTTTCTTTTCTTTTTCTGCCCAAGCTGATCTTCTAACTCCTGAACTCTTTTCTTCAATACTACAATCTCATCACCAAGTGATGATTTGGTATCTGCAAGCTCCTGCTTCAACTTCTCAAGTTCTTGACCATTCCTGTGGAGCAAATTATACAGAGAAGTGAGAGTAATAGGGTCCTCTGCTCCACCAGCATATTTCTCAGTGGAATTGGGAGCTTCATTGGACCTTTCAGGAGTAACATGGGCATACTCAAAATTATGAAAACTATCATCAATGGGCTCATTTTCAGGACTAGGTGTAGGTGGTCTGGTAGTCTCATGTTCTAATGGTGTAGGTACTTGAGTGTCAAGAGACTGAATGGTCTCTGCAACCTCAGTAACTGGCTCATTAAGAGCAACATGAGTTTGTGTTGGAATAGGACTGGGTGAAACATGTACAGGTGAAGGTGTTGGTTGGTCAGGAGAAACATTAGATGCTTCAGCAGTCATGGAGGGACCCTCATCCCTTTCCACTGATGGATTACCATCAGCAGTATTGCTTGGGATTGATGGAATACCATCATCAGCAGCATTGGGAGAGGGTGGAGCACTAGCAGCATTTCCCTCAGCAGCATCATCATTGCCATGAGGCAACATAGCTGGTAATAAAGGGTGATGTGCTCCATCATAATGAGTTTTCATTGAAGAAAACAGCTTAGCACTAAGGTATCCTATGGGATAGTGGGTTCTATCTTGGGTGGTTAGTGGTAAAATAATTTGTAGAAACCTAGGGTACATTAGAAACTTATGCTTTTTCTTTTGAATATTTTCTATCATATTATCAAAAATAAACTTAGAAAAATTATAAGTTAAACCCTTTGATAAACATACTATACCACAACCCAATTGGGTAGAGAACTGATCCCATCCACCTGACTTGTTACTGATGCACTGAAGCAATGTATGCACCAAAAATCTCCACTTTGGGCAAAACTTGTTCTTGAGCCACATGACAGTATTCGTACTTTGATAACCAACTTCCCTTAGCCCAGCAAGAATCTCAGTCGTATTGGTGTGATAAACACCATCTTCATCATCAAGTTGTAACCTTGTCCTTATCAGTGACTCGGTCACCACATATTCGACTTCGTCAATCTTAGCAACAATCTCTGTGTCCGAACATTTTGTAGCAGATGCCCAGAATTGCTTGACTAGGGACTCATGCACTATATTTGGATACTGAGTTAGTGCAAAATGTATCTTGGACCTCTTCAAGAAATCCACCATCGGTTCATAAAGCTCATGCCCCTTTGCGCTTCCCAGAAAAGCAACTTTATTATGATCTTTCTTGAATTGAAGTTCTTCCATTGAGAATCGAAAGGATGGTGAAAAGGGTTTGAATTGTTTAAAGAGAGAATAAGTAGTGGGTTTAAGTTGAGCGAAGATTGTGTGAAATAGGGTAAAAATAGAAGTTACCCAATTTGGTCAATAAAATCGGAGAAGTTTGTTGACCAGATCTGACGTGGCAAGTAACTTCAATCTTCAAAATTAACTCTTCAGCAGAAATGATGGTCAATCTGCTGAAGGGAGAAGTGAATCAGCAGAATCAACTCAAGAGTAATAATATCTTCAGTAAAGATCTTGAGTTTTAATTTGCCACCCAACTCGCATTAATTACCATTAACACTTGACTTCGCCTATAAAATAACCCCGAATCCCAATCCGCACAAATCACTTAACCCTAATTTACCATCAAACATTCATTCAACCAAGATCACTCGTCAACACAATGAACAACCAACCCGAAGTAGTCGATCTTACTTCTGAGTCATCAGCAGACTCAGGAGATAACATTCCTCAATCATCCACACAACCTTCCCATAGAAGGTATGGGCTTACTAAAGAACAAGCCCGCAAGAAAAAGCATGATGTGGGCTCTTCAAGTAGACCCAACAATCCACCCAAACCTCCATCATCATCATCATCAGAGGATAGTCGTCCTCTATTTCGATATCCCCACCAAGATGAGCCGCGTACTTTGAAGTCCCCTTTTCTCCCTTCTTCGGAGGATGATAGTGTGGTGGATCCAAATGATTCACCTAGGGGTTCTGATGATTCCACTGACCGTCTAGAGCCCATCTTCAATAGATTGGTAAGAGAAGAAGAGGAGAGGGAAGCAGCACCAACCAGGGAAGAGAATCCCCAACCTTCACAACCCCAACCAAGGCCACACACCAGAAATCCACCACTCCCAGTGACAAGGGAGGTGGTTATTGGTCTTCCTGCTCCAAGGACTGGTGTTTCATACCATAGAGACACAGGAAAGGGCAAGGGTGCAGAGGTGACTAGAAAGGGAAAGGGTAAAATGGAGTAGGTGATGATGAGATGTTGCCAAGGACCAAAGATATAAAACTAGGTTCTTCAGCATCTTCAATCATGTCTGTTAGTCTTCCTGGTGCAGCAATAGATGATTGGAACTTGTGTCTGTGTAGGTTATCTTGTATAGGATTGGTCTTGTTGAAATTGAAGTTGTTTGTTAAATGTAACTTCCTTGAATGAATGAACAACTTGCTCTTTATTTTGCAATGATTTGCACTTGTATTGTTCTTCAGCACTTCCATTCAGTAGAAACAATGACCATGTCCTATTTAAGTAATCTTGATTAACCTCAACTAAGGATCAGCAATATCAAGGCAATCTGCAAAACAGACACATAACAGCAAACAAACCAAACCATACAAACTAAAATACATTAGTGGATTAGTGTGTTAGCAAACATAATCAATAATCTATAAAATATTACAAAATTTACAAAATTTTACAACAAACAATCCTCCCCTGAGGCATATGCCTCCCCTGAGGCCTATGCCTCCCCTCAAACATAGCATCTAAGGGTTAACCATCCCAATATGGACCACTAAGTGTTGAAACCTAGGTCCATCAAAAGCTTTAGTCAGTAAATCAGCCACATTATCATCTGTGTGAATTTTAAGCACCTTAATCAAATGTTTTTCATATGCATCTCTTATGAAATGGTGCCTTATCTCAATATGCTTAGTTCTATTATGAAAAACTGGATTTTTAACTATGCATATGGTAATTTGGTTATCAATAAAAATTGTGGTGTTCATGAAATTAAACCCATAATCCAATAATTGATTTTGTATCCAAAGAACCTGTCCACAACAATTGGCAGCAGCAACATACTCTGCTTCAGTAGATGAGGTAGCAACAATGGTTTGTTTCTTGCATTGCCAAGAAATCAATCTTCTTCCAAGAAATTGGCAACCTCCAGTTGTGGATCTCCTATCCAGATTTGCACCAGCATAATCACTATCACTATAAGCTTCCAACTTGAAAGGAGACTCTTTTGGGTACCAAAGACCTAACTTGGGTTGGCCTTTGAGGTACTTAAAGATCTTCTTGACTGCATTCAGGTGGGAAGTGAGTGGTGTGACCTGATGTCTAGAACAAGCACTCACAGCAAATGTGATGTCTGGCCTTGAAGCTGTCAAGTACATTAATGAACCAATCATGGACCTGTATAGGTGAACATTCACTGCAGGATCTGGTTCAAGATTATTCTTTGGTTTGGGAGCTTCATAAGGTGTAGTGGCAGGTCTGACATTTTCCATATCAAACTTCTTCAGCATGTCTTTAACATACTTGTCCTGACTAATCAAGATACCCTCTGGTTTCTGCTGAACTTGTAGACCCAAAAAGAAAGTGAGCTCCCCCATAGCACTCATCTGAAACTCTCCCTTCATTAATTCCTCAAACTCCCTGCACCATGCTTCTTTAGTGGAGCCAAAGATAATGTCATCCACATAAACTTGTACAAGTATGATGTCCCTGGAATTCTTCTTAATGAAGAGTGTTTTGTCTATAGCACCTCTTCTGTATCCATGCTTCAGCAGAAATGCTGAAAGCCTAGCATACCAAGCTCTTGGTGCCTGATGTAGGCCATAGAGAGCTTTGACAACCCTGTAAACATGCTTTGGATTGTCTGGGTCTTCAAAACCTTTGGGTTGAGAGACATAAACCTCCTCAGCAATTTCTCCATAGAGAAAAGCACCTTTGACATCCATCTGATAGACCATAAAACCCATATAAGATGCATAGGCCAAGAAGATTCTGATGGCCTCAACCCTAGCTACAGGAGCAAATACTTCAGTATAATCAATGCCCTCCTCTTGTCTGAATCCTTGTGCCACCAATCTTGCTTTGTTTTTAACCAAAATACCCCTGGCATCTCTTTTATTTTTCAAAATCCACTTGGTACCAATGGCAATCTTCCCTTCAGGTAGTGGTACCAATATCCAAACCTTCTGATTCTTGAATTGTAGCATCTCTTCTTGCATTGCTTCAAGCCAGCTGGAGTCTTCAAGAGCTTGACTAACACTGGTTGGTTCCACTTGAGAAAGAAAACAAGCAAACAGACAATGCTTAAAGTCTGTGTGATTGTCCCTTTGCTGATTTGAGACATAAGAAAGAAAAGCCACTTCACCATACTTAGCACTTTTCACAGCACGTCTAGTTCTAACAGGTGCTTGAGGATCACCAAGAATATTGGATTGAGGATGAGCAATGTTGATCCTTTTGGTAGCATTGGGGTTGACTTCAATTGTAGTGTCAAGATTGGTCACATTTGGTCCAAAATCACTGTCATAGGAGGCTGAGTTGAAGATACCAGCTTTGGGTGAGTGATTTCCAAGATCAGAAGGACTTGGAAAGCGTGTATAAGGTTCCTCAAAGTCTGTGGACACACTAGTAGTCATGGGAGAACCTTCAAGAGAACCATCAGCAAAATTGGCAATATCAGCAGAAACATTTGAAGGATCAGCAGAATCCTGGTTTCCACTGAAGGGTTGTGCTGACTCCACACCAAGTCTTTCAGCTTCTTGATTGGCTGCATACTCTTGCTTCTTGAGTCTAGCAAGGTCCTCTGCATAGTGTGACTCATCTTCAATCTCATCAGAAGTATCTCCTTCAAAATGGTTAGGAGGAAAAGAAGGTACAACAATAGTATGTTCATCATGCTCAGACTCACTTCCTGAGTCATCTTCCAGGGTACCTGCATTGTTAGTGGGAGACTCTTGTGTACCTGCAGATTGTTCAGCAACATATCTAGTATAGCCCAAGTAATCAGTTAGGTAATCCAGGTCAAAATACCAAGGATGACCTTGTCCTTGAACATGAGGTTTGTCTTCTATGTATCTCAGGTTAAGGGTCTCCTCTATCTTTTTAGTACTTAAATTATATACCCTATAAGCCTTACTATGAGCTGAATACCCCACTATATACCCCTCATCTGCCTTCTCATCAAACTTTCCTAAGGGGTCACTAGTGTTCAAAATGGTCACCTGACAACCAAAAGGTTTAAGGTAATGAATATCAGGAACTTTCCCAGTGAGAAGTTCATAAGGTGTCTTGATATGAGGTCTAGTGATGGATACCCTGTTCAAAACATAACAAGCAGTACTTACTGCTTCAGTCCAGAACATAGTGGGTAATTTAGAGTCTGCAAGCATGGATCTTGCTGCCTCTATTAAGGTCCTATTCTTTCTTTCTGCAACCCCATTTTGCTGTGGGGTTCTTGGAATGCTATAGTCCCTTTTTATCCCCTTAGACTGACAAAGTTCTATTAAAACAGCATTTTTGAACTCTGTCCCATTATCACACCTAATGCCTTTAACCTTTTTATTTAGCTGGTTTTCAACAAGGGTAATGAACTCTTTTAAAATTGGAGATGTTTCATCTTTAGTTTTCAAAAAGAATACCCAACAAAACCTGCTATAGTCATCAGTGATCACCAGGCAGAAGGTTTTGTGATCAATACTTCTGATTTGAGATGGACCAAAAAGATCCATGTGCAGCAACTGAAGAGGTTCTGAGATAGTGCTTACAGCTGTAATGGCTTTGTATGAAGCTCTGTGTTGCTTCCCTTTGTTGCAGGTAACACAATTGTGTTCATTGGTGAAGACTTTGGAGGGAAGCCCATGAACTCGACCAAGCTTAGAGAGTTTGTTAATGGTCTTGAAATTAACATGAGCCATCCTTCTATGCCACTTAGTTGACTCATTCAGGGATGCTTTAGCCACCAAGCATGTCAGATCACCTTCAGGTTGGACTTCATTCAAGTTGAATGTGTATAGATTGTAGCTTCTGGGAACTCTCAGCAGAATTGTGGTATCTTCTGGAAGCTTGAAGTCTTTAGAGAGTACAAGACATTCATCCTCTGAGAAGAAAACCTTGTTCTTGGTATCACATATTTGTGATACTGAGAACAAGTTGAAGTGGTGCAGTTCCTTCACATAGAGCACATTTGCAAAGTCCAAGTTAGGTGTTCTGATGGTTCCATACCCAGTGATTTTTCCATCTCCTCCACCAAAAGTCACATTGCCTCCTCCTTGAATGGGTACAAAATCATGCATCATGTCCCTGTTTCCTGACATACTCCTGGAACAACCACTATCTACTATGCCAACATCTTTACTTTTCAAAGGATGATCCTACATATACAACAAAATTATACAAATGTTAGTACACTTTGGAGACTCAAGTCATTACTGACTTGAGCCTGCCTTGTGGATCATAAGAATTAGGCCATGTAGATTGATAAGATCCACCATTGTTCTTGGACCTTCTATGAAGATTAGGTCCCTTGTGAGTCCAAAAACAACCTGCTGAGGGCTTAACAGCAGTATCCCAATATCCCATACCCATATACATTGGGTCAATAAAGCCAGGCCAATAACCATTCTGAAAATAAGAACTAGTGGGTTGCACAAATGGTCTAGCAACATATCTTCTCCTAGTAGATTGAGAATGTCTATCAGCAGAATTGCTGGCCCTATGAGTTGCCTGTGGAACATATGGTGGTATATTCTGAACATTTTTCCACATTGGTCTAGGTTTAGTCTGACCAACACCCATTCTTTGCTCATGAAAATTACAATCCTTAATTAGATGAGATTTACTTCCACACACAAAACATTTCTTCTTTTTAGAAGATTTATTAAAGGAAAAAGATGTTCCATTACATGTAGAATTATTCATATCACTAGCATAAACAGGATTGTTTTTGACACAATTAAAAACATTATTTTGCAAAGAATTAAAAGACAAGTCTTCAGAAGAAACTGTCTTGGACTTCACATCCTCAGCAGCAATTCTAACAGACTTGTAGGGTGTCTTGGGTGTAGGTGATGCGTGGGTTTTGCAACCTTACAACAGGTTTTACCTCTCGAGGGATCTCAAGAGGCTTACAACCCCACCAGGCAGTGTACCTGACCGATGTAGTATAGTGTAGTGGTAAGTACGGGGGATTGATCGTTCTCCACAGGGAATAGTGTTCGTTAGGTGTGAAAGACTACTCTAATTAGGTCTAAGGGTTGAGGAAGATTCTTTTTATGTTTTTATATTTTTATGAAAGCAAGTAAAATCTCGGTTTTGAAGGAGTGGGCGGAATTAGTTGCTAGTCAACTAACCCAAATAACTACAAATGCAAATAAAGTAAATAACAAAAATGAAAATGTGGTGAGAAACTTATGTGTAGAGAAATGTGTTTACTTAGATTTCCTTACTCCCTAACTATCTTTTACCGGTTAATTAGTGTGTATTAGTCGCGTGGATGACGGGTGTATTCCTTAATACCATTCGTGGGGTGGCGTACTTACTTCCCCAACTCTACAAGCTCCTACTTCACTCCTATGTCGAGCCGGCTAGGAAGCTCCTAACATGGGATCACTAGAATTCGCTTGTGCATTAAATACAACCATAAAAACCTTTAGTACGCATTTGGTTCATGTTTCTTAAGACGTTCAAGCAAGTTACCGAATAGGAAGTTAGCCAGTTTTCTTAAGCCTAACATAGATAAACAATCATCCAATACAACTAACAACACACTAATAACCAATAATCAATAGCTAGGTTTCATTAGATCTAAGCAAACACAAGATAAATTTAGCCTAACATGTTAATCAAAAGACAAGAATAAGATAAAATCAAACAACACATAGACATATTGAATGATTAATTGATAACTTATCTTCAATGTAACATGGAAGATCTCAAGGCAAAAAGCCTTGAAAAAGTAGCTAAAATCGTCTTAGGGTTTTCTCCCAAAATTCCACACACTAAGCTCTCCCTAATGACAAAAAATTAGAAAACTATATATAGACTTTTGCATCTGACGGCGTCACCTTATGGATTGTGACGCCGTCACCTCGCCGCTTCTAGGGTTCCCGGATGACCTTCTTGACGCCGTCCCGCTTTAGCTCTTCAAAAATCCATTCTGGCTTATCAAGGCTTGACGCCGTCAGCTCGTGAACGTGACGCCGTCCCCTTATGATTTAAGCCGTGACGCCCTTGATCAAGTTAAAGCGTGACGCCGTCAGAATTCACATGCTATTTTCACTGGCTCATCATGAGTAAATTTCACGTCCAACTTTTCTTGCCAAGGCATGACGCCGTCCAGAGTAAATTGTGACGCCGTCAAGAGTAACTTTTAGCCGATTTTTGAGACTTTGCCGTTTTCTTCACTTTTATGCTCCAAAAACGTCCAAAATGCCTCTTTTTCCAGATTTCTCCTCAAAAGTACCTAAAATGACAAAAGGAACGATTTAGGGCAATATTTGATCAAATAAATACGATTTAAGGCTTAAATGACCCCTTAAAAGCGGTACACTTTTCGCTTCATCAAATACCCTTACACTTGAGATTTGCTTGTCCTCAAGCAAATGCGCTTTTATTCTAATCAAAATACAAGTTAGGGGTCATTTAATGCAAACATAAAAGTAATTACAACAAATAATCGTTCCACTCTAATCATAATAAGCACGGAGATTACAAACTAGCACCTCACAAGTAGTGTTTAGATACTCACATCTCTCAAGTGTCATCAAAATAAATCTCATAAATGAAAACGGATAATATCTCTCACTACCTGTCATAGCAAATAGATTACCATAGGCTTGGGAAAGGATCGAAAACCTCCTCCACTAGGCGTAAGCACCAAAGATAAACTATCAAAGAGGGCTTTTAAATGGGTTATAACGTAAGGTGTAGGGAAAAGGAAAACACGGTTTTGTTGGATAAAGGATATTTTACTGGTGGCTAGTTAAAGATCTTGATCAATTACATGTACTATACAATGTTGCTAAGCCAAGACTAGACTCGATCTTAAGCTAGAAACGAAATAACAAAAACAAAAACATAAAATAAACATAAAATGAAACGGGATGGTAGTCCGTATGTTTTTTTCTATTTTTCATTTTCTCATTTTTTTGTGTTTTTCTTGATTTTTTTTTTTTTTTTTTTTTTTTTTTTTTTGCATACACTCTTGCCCTACCATCCAAAATAATACATCATAGGGGCATTGCATTCCCCTTACACTTGAATTTTTACATAACTTTACAAATACTAATCTAATGACTCGAATTAAGATAATTGAAAAACTTGGAGTACTTTTTAAAACATTTAGCACATATGGGGGTAATAAATGATGTTCTTCCCCATTACTCCATTACACTAGTACTTTACCCATGAGTCCCAATCGTCCCAAAACAATATGTACAAGGATATGACTCGACTTAGCAACCATGTAATCAACTAGATAATTAACTTGGGTTTAAACAAATGTTGTAACAATAATGCACTAAAAATGAGTGCATACAAGGTAGGCTAAGGCGATTTGGGTGTACATTTTAGTGGGGTGTAACAAATTCTTCCTTTAAGTAAAATGCTTAAAGGTCGAAACGAAAAGATAGGCTCTGAGGGGTGTACTAGGGGTATCGTGTACTAAAAATAAGTACAACGCAAAGGGTGTGGGGAATTACTTGACCAATGTAGCCAAAGTAATTATAACAAAAACACAGGTGTAAAAACAATGGGTTAATCCTAATGCCTCTTATCATGTAGTAAATCTAACTACACGAATGTAGTCTCACTTGTGGCCTCGGAATGGTCCTAACGCAAGTTCTAGAATCTAAGTGCTACCGGTACACACATCATAGCATAAATGCTTTTCCTACCAATTCTAGGGGCGAACCTCACATATTTGGGGTGAAAAATTTTTTTAGTGGTACGGTTTTTGTGCTAGTCATATAACTCCTATCCATGAGACGCTCATTAAGATCAAAGTTTCACTCCTATATGTTGTAAAAAATTTTAAATTTGGCACTAAAATTACCCTAACAAGTATTTCTCTCAGTTTTATTACACATCTACTATTAAACAAACAAAAATCAAGCGTAATTGTATTCTCTAAAATCGTACTTTTACCCCCCCTTACACTTAAGATGAACATTGTCCCCAATGTTCAAATAACAAGATGTAAAAGAAAAAAGTAAAAGAATGAAATCAAATACTCCCCTGATTCGCTCGGTGGATAATGAAATTACACGGTTAGATCTTCCTCCAAAGTAATGTTGAAGCTCCATGACTAATGCATCGCCACAAGCTTGATTCAAAACATTTCCTTGTCCAAAATAACCTGTTAAACCTGAGAAAACAAACACGAAAACCTGCATAACATCGGCGGGATAAAATCTATATATAAGGATATAATGCTTGTGGAATGATAACTTTGCAGATTCCTGGAGATTATAAGTTGGAGATTTTAATAAAAACTTTTTATGAAAACAAAACTTTCAAAAATTTCTGGAAATTAAATCTGACGCCGTCAGAAATGACCTGACAAAAAATTTCATTTTAAGTTTCCGGAAAATTTCTGGAAAAACCTTTACCTTACTTCCTGGAAATCCTGCAAAACATCATTATGACTCGATACAAGCATTTGACTCAAACAAATACGAATATGTATGCTATTTTATTATTATTACGATTCATGTTCATTTGTGTTCTAATAAACCGATTTAGATTTCCCTTACACTTATCTTTTGCAAAATACCTTTATATGTAGTTAAGACGAAGTTAAAAACAACATAAAGCATTTTCACAAATTACTTTTGAACATGAATCAATAATGATAAAAATTAAACACACATACGGAAAATAAAATCAAACAAACAAATAAATAAACAAACAAAGCAAATAAAGCTTGGGTTGCCTCCCAAGAAGCGCTTGTTTTTGTTCGAGTCACGAGCCTGACTCTACCCTTATTTAACGGAAATAGGAGAGGTTTTTCCTACACTTAGGATTAAGTGCGGGTGATAGTAGCGATACACACCCTTATGGTGGAAATATGCCACGTGAGGAAAGAGTGACGGGTGAATTATATACTCAAAGGGGTGTGCTCCTTTCATCATAACCTTACCTAATTCACTTTGGTCAATGGGTGAATTAAAGTTTTCTCCTAAAAAGGGATCATCTTCTATCAACTTTGAGAGATTCCTAGTTGGGAATCCATCTTGACCTAATAAACCCGGTTTAAACCCATAATGTTTCTTGTGATCAATCATGAATGGGTGATGTAAGTATGTAAGGTCATGGTTCACTCCTATATTAGCTTCCACTCCACATGGCTTAGAGTCTACTACCTTCAACATAAAACTACCCGGACTATATGGTTTGATGGGTGGGTCGGGACCTAATTCAATTCCTAAGTTCACATCTAAAGATGGAAGATTAGGTAACGGTTTTGGTTGAGGCTTCGGTTTATCAAAAATAGGAAATCCCCTAGAACTAAGAGTAAGGTTGTGATCACTATAAGAATTCAAACCTATATCCTCTAGTTGTGTTTGGTTCAAAGGTTCTACCTCCATCGGGATTCCTAAAGTCTCTTCTACTTCTTCCGGGTAAGTCACGGGTGGTGTGGGTGCCTCAAATGATGGTGGGTTTTGTGGGGTACTTGGTGGGCTTATGTTACTTACCTCATCATTCCTTATGTCAAGATCACCTATATCCTCATCATGTGTTTTAGTAGGATCTAACCCTAACATTTTACCAAGTATCTCAAGTGCTTCTTTAGGCATCTCAACTTCAATGTCCGAATCATAAGGATCATCCTGAATATTCTGACTGCTATATTCAAATTGCCCAAAAGATTCATCATGTGTTTCTTGAGATTCATCGTCATCGATCATAAAACCTAGGTCTTTTTGATCAATGTGATCATGCTCGGCTAGATCCTCCATCACATCAAGATCATCTAAGTGTTCACCCTGTATTATGGTAGTGCCTAACCATGACATGCAGCTAGGTGGCTCAACTCTACCCTCATCCCCAAACAAACTTGTTTCATGATCCTTGAAATTTGTGGTCAATTGACTTGTATTAATGTTTGTTGGGTTGTCTACCATATAATAATATTGGGCACAATTCTCAATAGCTTCCCATGCTTTCTCAGCACTTAATTCCCTAATATCCCTGCCGGCAATATGGTAAATGTCCCTTTGGGCATGTCGGTCGACATGATTGTAAAAGATTTGAGTTAGGGACCAAAAATCGAAGTTATGATGAGGGACTTTTTGGAGTAAATATTTAAAACGAGTCCATGCATCATAGAGAGGTTCATCTTTATGTTGTTTAAACATCAAGATGTCATATGGAGTGGGTGAATTACGTGGTTGGTGGTATGGTGGATTCGCGTTCTCCATAATGGTGAACGGAAGAGTCAATGGAAATCTTTTACGAACAAAAGCACAAAGAAAATAGATAGACTAAAGAAAACCTAGAAAAATAAAACAAAAATCTCACTAGAAAGGAATCTAGTGAGTAGACCTAATAGAGATAAAAATTCAACCTAAACAATAACTATTCCCCGGCAACGGCGCCAAAAACTTGATGCGTGGGTTTTGCAACCTTACAACAGGTTTTACCTCTCGAGGGATCTCAAGAGGCTTACAACCCCACCAGGCAGTGTACCTGACCGATGTAGTATAGTGTAGTGGTAAGTACGGGGGATTGATCGTTCTCCACAGGGAATAGTGTTCGTTAGGTGTGAAAGACTACTCTAATTAGGTCTAAGGATTGAGAAAGATTCTTTTTATGTTTTTATATTTTTATGAAAGCAAGTAAAATCTCGGTTTTGAAGGAGTGGGCGGAATTAGTTGCTAGTCAACTAACCCAAATAACTACAAATGCAAATAAAGTAAATAACAAAAATGAAAATGTGGTGAGAAACTTATGTGTAGAGAAATGTGTTTACTTAGATTTCCTTACTCCCTAACTATCTTTTACCGGTTAATTAGTGTGTATTAGTCGCGTGGATGACGGGTGTATTCCTTAATACCATTCGTGGGGTGGCGTACTTACTTCCCCAACTCTACAAGCTCCTACTTCACTCCTATGTCGAGCCGGCTAGGAAGCTCCTAACATGGGATCACTAGAATTCGCTTGTGCATTAAATACAACCATAAAAACCTTTAGTACGCATTTGGTTCATGTTTCTTAAGACGTTCAAGCAAGTTACCGAATAGGAAGTTAGCCAGTTTTCTTAAGCCTAACATAGATAAACAATCATCCAATACAACTAACAACACACTAATAACCAATAATCAATAGCTAGGTTTCATTAGATCTAAGCAAACACAAGATAAATTTAGCCTAACATGTTAATCAAAAGACAAGAATAAGATAAAATCAAACAACACATAGACATATTGAATGATTAATTGATAACTTATCTTCAATGTAACATGGAAGATCTCAAGGCAAAAAGCCTTGAAAAAGTAGCTAAAATCGTCTTAGGGTTTTCTCCCAAAATTCCACACACTAAGCTCTCCCTAATGACAAAAAATTAGAAAACTATATATAGACTTTTGCATCTGACGGCGTCACCTTATGGATTGTGACGCCGTCACCTCGCCGCTTCTAGGGTTCCCGGATGACCTTCTTGACGTCGTCCCTCTTTAGCTCTTCAAAAATCCATTCTGGCTTATCAAGGCTTGACGCTGTCAGCTCGTGAACGTGACGCCGTCCCCTTATGATTTAAGCCGTGACGCCCTTGATCAAGTTAAAGCGTGACGCCGTCAGAATTCACATGCTATTTTCACTGGCTCATCATGAGTAAATTTCACGTCCAACTTTTCTTGCCAAGGCATGACGCCGTCCAGAGTAAATTGTGACGCCGTCAAGAGTAACTTTTAGCCGATTTTTGAGACTTTGCCGTTTTCTTCACTTTTATGCTCCAAAAACGTCCAAAATGCCTCTTTTTCCAGATTTCTCCTCAAAAGTACCTAAAATGACAAAAGGAACGATTTAGGGCAATATTTGATCAAATAAATACGATTTAAGGCTTAAATGACCCCTTAAAAGCGGTACACTTTTCGCTTCATCAGTAGGCTTGGGAGAGGTCTTTGTAGGGTCTGACTTTTCACATGAATCACAACTGGTATAGGTGGTAGACCCTTGGTCAGAGGACTTGTCACTGTCAGAACAAGAGACAAAGTCAGCAGAATTAGAGTTAGGGTCTGGCAAGTCACTTGACTTTTTTCCATACAAATGGTGTGATCCATCAAAGTCAGAGGTGTTGGTAGAAGGCATGTGTTCTCCCCTAATAGGTCCAGGCACAGCATGTAATTCTCCTTCCTTGACAAACTTAACAGGAACTTGATAGTCTACAGGTTCAGGGTCAAACACACTATACTCATTAGGGTCATAAAATTGATCTTTCCCTATGTAAAACCCCAAAATTAACACAATCTGAAATGACAAAAATGCCCTCAAATTTAAAATTTTGAGAACTTGTGAAAATCATATAAGTAACATTAAATTGTACTTAACCTAATATAAGTTATATCTTAAGTTATGTAATGAAATTAACTACCAAATAAAGACCTTACATTATACATTTAATGTAGAAAATAAAATCCCTACATCCTAGCAACACTAGTCGACTATTAAGTGGTCATGCCCCAAAATTTCGGTTATGTACCAATTAAAAGAAAATAATTGCATATTAATTTTGGAAGATTTGTTCTCTCCTAAATGGTTGGCATTTCCTTGAGTAACATAAATCCAAATACACGGTTTTCATACAACTTTAATACTGAATATTTTTCAAACCCTAATCCTCCCACCACAAAACTTCGGCTGCTACCTTTTTTTTTTCTCCTAAAACCTCTCTCACAAAAGGTTCGACTGCTCCTGCTGCTACTCTTCTTCATTCCTGTTCGGTTCAAACACAGCAGCAAAAAGGCTCTTCCGTGTGACTTTTAGACGTGTTATTCCTAGTTCGTGGTGTGTTATTGCTTGTGGGTTTTGAAGATGTGTCGAAGGGAGTAATTGGTTAGGGATCGGCTGCTGCAACTTGGTGTTCGACCTTGTGTTCTTTTCCTCATGTGATCACGCATCGAGGGTATCGTATCAACCTCACTCCATTCTTTCTTTTCGTTGATCTCATTATATATATGTCGCATGTAAAGTATGGAATACAATACATGAACTAACAATTTAAAAAGACTAGTCTGTGAACGTATTTGGGTCTTATTATTCGACCATATTTTACGCATGAATATGACCTCTATATCTCGACCTAAAAGCCGTTGAAACTGTTAATGAACGAACTAAAATAAAAGAAGAAAGGACATGCCTGTTTTGTCATTTTTTTTTCGAACACAATACAGTAAGTAAAGAGGGTGTCGAGTAGAGGGAAGTCATGATTTTCTGTGATCAACATAGGTGTCGTGTGGCTGTAAAAAGGGGTCACTATGTGGATTGTTTGTGCGTCGAATTAGGCAGAAACAAGGGTGAGTTACGTGGTTATTTTAGTGTGTAAAAGGTGGCTGCAAATGGACCTTGTGTGTGTGTCGTGTGGGTGTTAAATGGGTGTCGAAAGGGTTGTGTTTCATGTGTGTTTTACTGTGTCGATGGGGCTGGAAAAGGGCGGTGATTTTACGCATTAAACATGGTTGTGTAGTTGTGTCATAAGGCTGGTAAGGGTTGTGGGAATTATGATTTTATGTGTTGTGGTACTTAAAGAGGTCGATAAAGAGTTGTCTTTGGCTTGTAAAATCCGAACCCAACAAAACCACATAAAAGCTATCTATTTGACCTTTGTTTTCTGAACCGACTCTTGTGTTTCTGTTTGAATAGTTTTATCTTCGATCCATATAACATGTCCAAATCAAAACCCTGTGCGAGTTAATGAAAAGGAGATGCATGCATGTCTTGGCTTGTCATTGTCAGTTCGAACTAATAATAAACAAAGAGTTAAGAGTTAAAAAAATAAGCATGGGTCACTGGTTGTTAGATGTGGAGATAAAAAAATGAGTATTCATATATAATATATATATATCTTAAACCTTAAATCTTGCTATATTAAAAAGCAGACCCTAAACTATCATAAATTATCATAATAAACCCTAATTCATGTATATTGTCATTTTAACTACTTTAACTTGACTAAATGGTAACCTTAGTAATAAACGACTAATATTGATAATTCAGGAGACTTACTATAATTGAAAAGTTACTAAAAATAGAAGGTTACTAAAAAGGGAAAGTATACTAAAAAGAGTAACCTAATTCAATTGGACTTAAAATAATACTTGATTATTAATTCGTATAGGTTCCGTGAAGCGGAAGTGATCCGGTGTCTTGTAATCTGTCTTTGGTCTGTTTTGCTATCGAATAAGGTACAGATATTCTGCTCTTCTTGTAAGGAGCCTTCGTTTCTCTTGATTCCTGATTTTGATTTCGTTTAGGATTCCCTAAGCCACTGCTATGTTCCCTTGTTCTGTGAACCTTGCTTTTGTTCCGTGTATTGTGAACCCTTGATAAGATTCCCTTGACTTGAACCTTTACTTGAAACCTTGCCTCGAACCCTGTTACGTTTTCTTGATACTTGACATGACCTGTTCATCACCTGGTAACCTGAATATTTAGGACCCTGGGATACTTAAAGGTCCATAGGATTTTATAACTACTTTTCTAAATTACATATGAAGAGGTTTTGTGAAATTCTTTTAAAAGACTTTTATTATGAAAACTGTTTTAAAGGACACTTTTATAAAGACCATTTAAAATGATTACTTTTAGCAAATGGATATGAACCTTCTGGTATTTTGACCTTTCTGACATTGACCTCCTGATAGTGAATCCTTGTATTGATCTCCTGTCCTGAATCCCTGATATGAAACTTGACCTGAGCAACTTGATACTTGATTCTGAGTACCTGATACTTGACACCTGATACTTGATACCTGAGACTTGACACCTGAGACTTGATACTTGACCTTGACCCACAGTTTGAGACTACGAGCCATCCACTAGGCATGAGGGTTTCATGTCCATGTCTGTGATGCACCACCGGCATGACTAGTGTGTAGCCCTAGTGATTTGGTTACACCGTCCCCGACCTGATTTGATTTGTTACGTAGAGGAAGACCCTGTGGCCTGCGGGGGCGCATGGATGCATCCTAGACCTGTCCTGATTTGTTATATTTCCTGTTATCCTGGTGACTGACGAGTGTGTGCGATACACGTCTTTCACAACCCCTGGGAGCTCGCGACTCCAACCCCTGGAGGTATCCCCTCACCCTGTACCTGGTATGCTGAGGTCACCCCTCCATACACCCTGATATGTGATTTGATTTGATATGTACTGTTTCTGGGCTCGTAGAGGATTTCTGTTTCCCTGAATCCTTGTAACCTTATGACCTGACACTTGACCTGACATTTGACCTGACTTGATTTGACTTGGGCTGGTGGTGGATTACGGTTTACTTTACACCTACCTGTTACATCTTGAAATGTTTCACTTACTTCATTATCCCATATTTCTGCTTTGTTATCGTTATATCTGTTCACTGAGCTCTCGTAGCTCAGCCGCGTTTCTTTTTCCCGCGGCAGGTTTTAGTTGGAGGCTGGGTATGAGTGGAGAGCACCATTGGATTAGAAGACCTTAATAGCTATTGAAGATGACTAGAAGATCCTTTATTTAGACTTAGAGACTTTGTATTGTAACCTTGTAGTTTCATATTTCCTTTGTAACCATTGAATTTTATTGTATTATTAATGTCAAATGCTTGTGTTTGTTCTGATATGGAACCATCGTTGTGACATCTTTACCCTTGTCGGGTCGGGGTGTTACAATTGATCTTTCCCTATGTAGTCACCAAACCCTAAACCAATTTTAGTTTTTACAGACATAGAACTATTAACTAACCTGTTTAGATTTTTAGATGAATCTTTCCATTTATCAAACCTAGCCAAGCTATTGTCTAGTTTAGTCTGCACTTCCTGTTTTTCTAACACTACCTCTGCTTTTTCTTTCTCAGTACGCTTTAAATCAATTTTAGCACAATGTAAATCTCTCTCTAACACCCCTATCTTTTCATCATAAGCGACCTCATTCTTCTGAAACCAAACTTTTTGTCTTTCTAGAGTTTTTAAAGAATGTTTATAAGCCTTAACCTCTATATAACATTCATTATATTTGGGTTTCAATTCATCATAGTCCTTTTTAAGTTCATTATACCTTTCACTACAACCAAACATACAATTTTGTACCTGAGATATGCCCATAAAGGCAGTCTGACTATGCTTATCCTCTGAAGAACAGCTAGCCAGCAATCCATTCACATCAGCATTATCATCATTCTCAGGATCATGCACCTTCCAGTTGATATGTTCATCCAGAGTGACCAAGGCTTTGGGATTTTCAGCATTCACTTGATTCTTCTGATAGCTTGAATACCGAACTTCATCACCAGTCTTCCTATCCTTGCACTCTCTAGAGAAGTGACCCAACTGACCACATGAAAAGCACTTGATCTTCCTTCTATCAAACCTAGCTGGATCTCGTCCCTGAAACCCAAACTTTCTTCCAGACTTCTTTTCAAACCTTTTGACATTTAAAGTAAGCATGGCCACCTGCCATTTTAAATTCATCTCTTCCAAATCAAGAGGATCCACCTGATCAAAATCCTCAAAAGCAAGATGCTGCTGATGTTCATAATCAGCAACAAAAGAGTGGAGTACATCCTCTATTACACCACTGGACTGTGGTTGAGAGTAGGAAGATGTTACTGAGGAGCTTGAACTTGAAGCCTGAGTCATCTTGTTGGAGGTGGTGCTCACAAAAGCTGAATAAGTAGGGTTTGATGAACGAATGGGGCTTCTAACATCAGGCTCAAGAGTTTTAAGCTTGTTGTAGAGATCATAAAAAAAAAGCATATCGAGACCACCTTTTATTTTGAGTGCAATGCTCACTTGTAGCCATGATGGAGGTAAAGATCGCAGGAACTTTGCATTGCAGTCCTCATTATCTGGTCTGGCCTTCAGCTGATTCATCTGGCTCAAAATCTTATGGAACCTGTCATACCCCTTGTGAATACCTTCCTCTTCAGTTATTTGGAACTCTTGAAACTGCTGTTTCAACATTGACTTCCTCATCCTTCTTGACTCATGGTTCCCACCAAACCTAGCCTTGATTGCCATCCAGATATCTTTTGCTTCTTCCATGTAGTGAAAGTCTCCCATGTGATCATCTGGAATAGCCTGAAGGAGAATGGTTCTCACTTTATTTTCTCTTTGTACTACAAGAACCTCTTCAGCAGATTTAGGAGGAAGAATAGTAACAACACCATCAGCACCTTTGGTGTGCTTCTTCAAACTGTTTCCTTTACGGACAATTTCCCAAAGATTCCAATCAATATTGATGATCCAGTTCTGCATCTTCATTGCCCATAATTCATATTCTTTCCTTCTTAAGGTAAGGAAACTTTGCATTGCTGTTGGTGAGATTGAGTTGTTGCATAGATGTGGTGTTTTGGTTGTTGTTGTTGTTGTTGTTGTTAACTTCTGATTCATCGTCTGATCCAGGCATTGTTATGGTTATTGGGTGTGAGAGGGTGTAAACGTGAAGATGTTCTTAGTAACACAGAGACTCTCACGAGGCTCTGATACCACTTGTTGAAGCTAAAGACCTTGATAGATCTTCGTGAGCTCGTGGATCGTTAGTAATGTTTATGTAATCACAAACACACTAAAAGAAAGTCTAAGTTACTTGTATTCTATAGCGGAAAACAAACACAAGTAAGAACACGATTACTAAGAACAATTTGATCCTCTATGGATCTTTGATTAATACTAAAGTTGTTTTTCTAAACTCGTACATAATACATAAAGACGCGTTCCTTTTATAGACAAGGAACCCTAAACTAGGTTTCACTAGAAACCCTAAACCGTTTCACAAGAAACGTATATTCTAAAAACTAAATAAGATATGCACAATACATTCCTAATAAAACTCATGCATATCCTCAAGAATAACAAACTATAATAAGTATACGGAATATCTATATCCGTAGAAACTAAATACTCTAAATAATACTTCGGCAGAAACTATACTTCAGCAGAATCCATAAGCCTTCAGCAGAATCCGTCAGCAGTAACCATCAGCAGAATTCTTCCTTAGCAGAATTCCCAACATATGCTCTATGGTGTACATTCCCTGAAATCATGCTAATGGACTCCACATACAATACCACGTTGTTTAAATTTCCATTTTTTGAAATTGTCGGAGTAACTTTAACAAACAATATCGTAGCTACGGCCAGTCAACAACATGCAGAGTTGAGAGTCAACACGCGTTGTTGAAATTATACTTGGGCAACAAAAGTACTTGATTTGTCTTTTTGAGTATATATTTTTCCAAAGGAAAATGCAACGTATGCGTTTTCCCCAGGTCGTGTCCCAACGAAGGATGAATTCGAGTTTTCGTTTCGGAGTCGAACTGTGTGGTGAATGGGTGTGAAAAAGAGTGATTGATTGGTGATTTTACACTACGAATAATGAAATATGAAATAAAAACAACTAATTATGCTAAGAAAACAACTAAGCTAAGCATGAAATCCTAAGAACGAAAATTGAATTTAAAAACGTTACGTGACGAAATTTAAAACGTAAATAAAAAGTGAATTTCTAAAATTTAAAACCTAAAAATATAAAAATAATTTTCCTATATTAAAATTGATAAAGGAAAATTTTTGGAAAAAGAAAAATATTTTTTAACTTTTTATGAATTTTTTATGAATTAAAAACTAATTAAAACTATTTAAATGATTTAAAAATATTAAAACACTTTGGAAAAATCTGGAAAAATTTGAGTAAATCTAAAATTGAATAAGTAATCTGAGAAAAATAAGCTCAGACCCAAAATAAGCTCAAATAAGCAAAACAACCCAATAAGCAGTTGTGAAATAAGCTCAAAATAAGCAATAGATATCCAAAAATAAAAAAAAAGCTCAGAGATGATGCAACAGACTTATATAAGCTCAGAACAATTGAAAATGACCAAATAAGCACAAGCTTTAAGCACTTTAGACTGAACTGATGGTGAAATTAAGGCAGAAAAACAGGCAAGTTTCCACAGCCAAATAAGCACTCAAATCAGCTGAACAGATGAAACTAATGGGGGCAAAAGTTTCACAGACCAACTGAAAACTCAAAAAGCACAAAAGCCCTATTTCTAATACCCCAATTGTACTTCAATTTAGACCTAGAAAAACTTCAAGTGAGCACGAATTCTAAGAACCCAAACCTGCACAGATTTTTCACAAGCAGACTACAATCAGCACTTCTAATAAGCTCAAAACTAGAATATTCTTGGGGCAAATGTTTGTCTATACTACTGAGTATCTAAATTGACCAAAATCCTTTTCACTAAACTACAATTGCTCACCTAATTAGATCCAAAATCAGCAGCCTATAGAAGCAATTAACTAGAAACAGTTGACTATTTTATACTTATACTACTTTGACTAAAGCTTATTTCTACTGATTATATCTACTACTACTCGTAATATTAAGCTGAAATTAAACTATATTAAGCTAACTTGAACTATTATGCAACTATATCTACAAATTCACTAACTGATTTCTATTTAACTAACAGTTAACTAAGATTGAAATACTATTTTGACTTTTTATTAAACTATACCACTATTTTATTCTATATTTGTTAACTACTATCCTAATGTGATCTATTTGTAAAGCTTAAACAGAAAAACAGCAACAACTAAACTCAGCAATACACAGATCCAAACACCCCTTTATAACCTGCTAACACTATGAAATGATGAAATAAACAACTCATCTCCAAACTAATGATCAAACTAGCTAAACTAACTCTAATCGAAGCAAAATTAACAATCAAATGCAATTGAAACCAACAGAAACAAAGAAACTCAGATCTAAGCAACTAGTTGAGCAAAAGTGTAAACAGAACTTACAAATGAGTCACCCCTCAGCATGAAAAGAGGGTTTCACTATGCTTGCCTGTCTCTAGACAGGCCAAATGCTTCCCTTACTCACTTTGGCTTGCCAAAATCACCTCAGATCACCATATAACCAAGACAGTTGACTTATATTGACTTTCTCATTGACTTATGGAATTTGTAAAATAAAAAACAACATAAACCTTGACACAAGCTTACTATAAACTACTGAGCTTATATAAGCTTAAACTAACTCAGAAAAACAGCTTGTTGAAGCTGTGATTAAAATTATTTTTGTATTTTTGGAATTATTTTTCAATGTTTTTGGATTTTTGAAATAAATTGGAGAATAATGAAAATGAAGGTTTAAAGCAACTAAATAAGTTTGTAAAAGCTACTGAAATGGTTTATAAGCTATTTTAACAACTTAACAGAATACTAAAGTGGATTAAGCAAAATATCAAACTAACATTTCATTAAAAGAAATTCGATTACATCACTTGAAAACTAAAAATACAATTCAGAAAACTAAAATTTCAGCATAACATTAATCAGAAAACTTAACTAAGAACTACTCTACCCTACTCCTAATCCTAAATTAACTAACACCTTCAATTGTGAGAGAAGAGGGCTATTTATAGCCGGCTTGCGAAGGTTCTAGGCTTGCCAAGTCATCGATCCGAGTGAGTTTGTGTTAGTTTGCATCATCATCAGCCCTTAGATCATCTTTTGACATCAACAAATCGTTTCTGGCCCTTGGATTAAACCCTCCACGTATCATCAACCAATAGAAATGCTCTATTCTGCTGACATGTCATTCTTTTGCGTGTCAGGAGGCTCCTAGAAGTCCGTGCAAAGACAATCGTACCCTTAATTGCGGTAATTAAAGGGTTGGGTAAATTAGGGTTTATGCGTAACTAGGTAAGTGGGAAAAGGGGGCGGGTAAAGTTTTTATGTTTGACTGGTCATTTATTGTTTTGACCCGGGTTGTTGGTTTTGGATTCGGTTAAAGGTTGGGTGTGGGTTTCTTTCGGGTTGAAAGAAAGTTGGGCTGGTGGTTTTATTTGTAATGGGCTTGGTGTGTAAGTAGGCAAATAGGTGTTTTGGGTTATATTGATTTATAAATCCGAATTTGATATATAAGGTTTAGGATTTTAAGGACTAAACTTGCTAACTTGTGAAACTTCAAGGAACTCTTCTGGAAAATTAATCCAAGGGCTATATTTGACAATTGGTGATTCTTCAAGGATAAAAATTGACTTTTTTCTTCCCGGCTTCGGCTTTTATAACACTTCCATATCTCGTGCTCGTTTTCCCGGTTTATCTTGATTTTTGTCCTTTTCTTCGATATCCGTGCCTGCACATGTAAAAACACAAAAACACAATATATTTGGCATTTTGGTCGGGTTTTTGGTCTATTTGGGTTCGGTTTTGGTCAAGAAAAGGTATGTGAATTAACACATACCAGTACTCGTGGACGTCCGTGCGCAAAGGACAAAAAGTTCGAGGCTACAAAAGTCCCAGACTTGAATAAAGAACCAACCGTAGATTACCGAAGAAACACAAATTCAAGATCTACAAAAGTCCCGGACTTGAACAAAGAACCTGCGAGACATAGTTCATACATGGGTCCCCGAGTTAAACAAAGTAGAAGACATAGGTTATACGTTCGAGATGGAGATAGCGAATATTTGATGGAGCAAATTCCAGATCTTTTCCATCAATACATCATAAGTATTTATAATGTGCTAGGTGATGGAAATTGTGGGTTTCGGTGCGTTGCCGTCGGTATTGGTCTCAACGAAGATGCATGGCGTGATATTCTAGCTCATTTAAGGCAAGAGTTAGACAATCGCGGGGACTATTACATAAGTATGTGGTGGCATGATGACTTTAACCGAATTCGGAGGTCCGTAGACTGGTTCGAAGATGGATTTGCACCGCGGGCCTACTGGATGAGTATGCCAAACACGGGGTTGGTTATTGCTTCACTGATTAACCGGCCAGTTGTATCTATATCCCAACAACAAAGTTGTAGGTGTTTTCCGCTTTTGTCCGGTCCAGACTTATCACAAGAAATTGGCCCCCTTGTGATTACCCGTGTGGGGCACGACGAGTGTGCTCACTTCATTTATGTGACGCTTGATGGAAATTCACCACTCCCCACTACTCACCCACAATGGAGGTCGTACATAGTTTCCGATGCATCCGCATGGGAAACTTTATATTCCGATCGACAACGCATGTATACTGAAATTATTGAGAATAGTTGAGCACAAACATAGTAAATGATTACTGATTTATGCTCAAACTGCGTAGCTAAAGATAATAAGATTGACAAGCTTGAAACAAGAAACAAGATGTTATTGTCTCAAAACAAGATGTTGATGACAAGAATAAAGACGCTGGAGGCATCACTGGAATTGGCAAGGAATCCTGAGGATCACGCATGTCAGTCGGGTGCAATGCTCCATGAGCTTTTAGATGAAATAAATAATCTTCATGTGTAGTAGGTGTTGTTTTTAAATAATGTGTTAATGTTGTTGTTTAATTGAATAATAACAGTTGTTGTTGTAGTTGTTTAATGTGTTAATGTTTAACGTGTTATTGTTGTTGTTTAATTAAATAGAAATATATTAGACGAGTACAAAAAGCATAACAAATAAACACTACAAAAAACATTACAAAAAAAAGCAAAACAAATAAACACTTATAGCCCAAAAAAAAGGCAAAAGTACACTCTTCCTACTAGGGAGGGTTTGATTTGTATTTTAAGGAGGGTTTGTATAACTCCACTCCATGTGATATTCATTCACTTGCTTTATTAACTTCACAAAGTGAGTATAATAAAATTACTAAATGTCTTTTTATCTTAGTTTTTTTCTAAATGATATGTAAAACAATTTTTTTAAAACTTATGCACTTGTTAATACTTAATACTATTAATTTATGATTTTAACTTCTTTTATTCATAATATGTGAATATGTGGAATTTTGATATGGTTTTTGTCTCTTTTGAATCGTTATTATTTTCGATGATTTAGTAAATTAATTTATCACGTTTGAGCATATCATAACATTAGACTTAAGATTTTTTTTCCTGATACGTTGACGTGACCACTTCATGTATATTCTAAGTGTTAAATGCATCGAAATAGATTATTTTTACATATCATTAAACCCGACCCGACTTGCTAAAAAAAGTTATCATTCCCGACCCGACTTGTTTCAAGTTACACTAAAACCCCTCTTATTGCTCAATGCCCCCTTCGGTTACATTTCCCGGCTCCGCCTCTTATTTTTACCACTACAAAAAACAAGATATTCACGTATTTTAGGTTACTTCAAAGACAATAATTACAGGGGGACGAGCCAGAAATTAGAAATAAGGGGGGCCGAAATATTTTTTTCTCAAACTAAGAAAGTAATATAACTAAAATTTTAAATGATAGTGAACGAACAAAAAATATTTCCTTCTGGTGAGGCAGAAAAACTAGTGTATAAAAAAGTTTACATATTTAACTGCGGGGTAATTATCAAAATGGTATGTTAATTTCAACTTTTTCAAAAAAAGGTACAAAAATAAGTTACTTTCCCAAAAGAGTCATGTGTTTAATATTAAAGTACATTGAGTTGGTGGGGTTGGTGGAGGTTTGACTTTGAATTTATGGTTAAATGACTAATATACCCTTCTCCTTATCACCACACAATAATATACCAGATCTATCTTCATTCATTATCTCCTCTCACCAAATCTGCTTCTCCTTGAATCCATTTCATCCCAAAAATTATAATAGATCCATCTTCATTCCACAGCCTATCTTCATTCCAATAAATAAATGAGTTGCAGTGGCATATTTTTATATATCGATCTATTATAATTTTTGGATCTATTATAATTTTTAGATCCACGATATTACATCTACGTCTGAGTTCCTTTTCTTTTTTGGATCTATTATAATTTTTACATCTGAGTTCCTTTTCTTTTTTGGATCTATTATAATTTTTACATCTGAGTTCCTTTTCTTTTTGGATCTATTATAATTTTTAGATCCACGATATATATAATTTTTGGATCTATTATAATTTTTTCATCTACATCTGCGTTCCTTTTCTTTTTTTAATACCCTTTCTATAACACGTTTGTTATCATTCTTTCTTTATTTGATGAGGTGTTGATACTTTGAGATCTATGATGTAATCTCTTTCGTGTGTTTGATCTTTTAAAGTTCTTTGGGCTTTTGCTCAACACGAAAAAGAAACTGAGATTCTTGTTAATATTTTCGTTTTAGTTATTGTTAGACCGATTAGATAAGTTGGAGGTGGGTTTTCGGATAGGGACTGAGTTGGTGTCGCTTGTGATGTTGGTTGTCTGTAGTTTTTGTGATGAAGATGGATCTTTTGTGTGATTTGTATACCTTATACCTTATAGTTTTTGTAATTTGTATAAGGTATAAGGATTATGTATTGATCTGTGTGTGAGTATATATAAATAAATATAGTATCGTGCACACGTGATACTTTGGGAAACGACAAGTCGAACCTTAGGAAAAGTCAAACTTGCAAAACCCGTGAATGTGATGTGTGTGATACCGGGCAAGTGATCACCCGGGTCGTGTCCCAACGAGATGTGAATGGGCTGTTGTGGGAAGCTTTGGATTAGAGTGATTGATGATTTAGATTGCTTTTGATTTTGCTTTATTTAACAATTCTAAATAACAAATTAAAAACAGATATGCACAATAAAATCAAACGCAAATTAACTAACTTAAAAACGCGCAACGAAAAGTCTAAAAAGGACTAAAAAGTAAAATTTATGAAATTTAAAACCTAAAAATGTAAAATTACTAAAAACTTATTTAAAAACTTAAATTATATTTTTTTACACTTTTTATTTAATTATTTCTAATTATTAATTATTTAATAACTAATTAAACTAATTTAAATTATAAAAAAAATACTAAATGAGCTAAGAAAAATCTAAAACTTTTTATAAAAATATTATCAAGTAAATAAAAGCTATGAAAATTATAAAATTGAAATTTACTTAATTAAAATTTAAAAAGATAAATTCTATTAAATAGAAGCTATCACTATATTTCTATTTTTGATTTTCTTAAGGACTAAAAATGAAATTATATTTTTCCTAGATTAAAAATGATAAAAGAAAATTATGAAAATTGGATTTATATTTTTCTGATTATTTTTCTATTTATTATGATTTAATTACTAATTTAAACTAATAAAATGATTTAAAAATATAAAATGAAAACAGAAAAATATGGAAAAATTCTAGTAAATCTAAAATGATATTAAAAAGCTGAGAAAAATAAAATCAAAGCTTATCTACCCCTAATAAGCAGAATGGGCAGAATAAGCAGTTGGCAAATAAGCCAAAAATAAGCTAAAAAGCACTAAACTCAACCAAATGCTCAGGATATGTTAAACCAACTTATATGAGCTTAAAACAACTTATTTCAAACAACCAATCCCACAGATTAAGCAAATGAGCACCTTGGCTGATGCAAAATTAAGACAGAAACATGCAGAATAAGGCAGACTTTCAAGACAAATTAAGCAGTCTAAATAAGCACTGAGATGCAATATTATGGGGGCAAAAGGTAGCTTACATGACTGGCTATTTAAAAAAACTAAAAGCCCTATCACAACTACACCAATTGAAGTCCAATTTGACCTCAGATCAGCAGATCAGAACAAGGTGAAACCTGAATTTTTTGACTTTTTGATTTAAACTCCTACTTTGACTTTAATGAGATTAGATCCTAATTTGTTGACTGAAATGGTAATAATAAGCTATAAGGAGACTAAAATAAGCTGACTTAACAATTATGGAACTGATTTGATGATTATGTACATCCAAAATCCTAACAGCTAGACTGAAATGGAAATCAAAGGACCAATTTGACTTTTTATCAAACAAGGCTTGGATTTTATTGTTTGACTGAGATAGATGATCCTAGTATGACATGTCTTAAACAACAAACAACAACAATACAACCTGTATGCCACAGAGATCAGCAGATCCAAACACCCCTTAACAACTATGATTTTGAGATTTTCAAAGCTAATAACTGATTCAGTATAAAATCAAGGTTCACAGGGTTTAAGTAAAGTGTATTAAGCTACAAGAAACACTGAAATGGCAAACTTAACAACAAACCCCAAGAATCCACAGTATGCTATTATTGCACTTAAATTGAAAAACAAGGTAACCAAGTATTTTACTGAATAAACTAGTAAGATTAACCCACGACTTAACTTAAACAACTAATTAAACACAGGAAACAAGGAATTGAACAATGAGAAGCAGTTATACAGTAAATTGCAAAACTTGTACAAAAACTTACAATTGTGCAATCCAAGCTAAAACCAAGAACAAGAACCAAAGAACAATCCTAATGGCTTCCCACGAAACCTCTAACCCACTGCCATCCCAAATTAACAGTGCTCCATGCTTGATCTTCTTCTTTCACTGATTTTTTTATTTTTCACCTATTTAATTCTATATATATATATTTTTTTATGATCCTAAACTGATTTAAACGTTTCTAATAGCTTTTAAAAGCTATCTAAGGAACTTATATTTGCCTAAGAGTCCATATCAACAACTTTAAACAACATTTCAGCTAATTTGAAATTTTGAGGTAAAATTAGCATAAGCTGAATTAAGAAGATAACACTGAATTTGATTGATGAAATAAGTTTAAAATACATAAAAAACACTTAGTACATAACTTGTAAACTGAAAATTACACTGGAAATGAAAGATACATTAAAACGATTAAAATTGGCTAAATTAAACTACATACTCTTCCACACTGCTTCTTTTTCCTTTTATAGGGACCTTCTAGGGTTTCTTGAGGTCTCTGAGTAAATCCCACTTCATTTCAGAACCGTTGGATGAGTTAAACATGATCTTGGCCTTTAAAATAGTTTTGGCGCCAAAACTCTAATAATTGCAAAGTACTGATTTAGCGTGTATAAGTGGGATTATGTTGGACTGGGGTGAAGGTTAGTGGGATTTCAGAGATTAGAGGTGATGATGAAGGTGTAGGGTGGTTTTGCAGATGCACGTGTGTCTGGTTTTGCAGGGGTGGGTTTGCACGTGAAGTGGTTTGAGGGAGAAAGGTGGGTTTGACCGTTTGACCCCGTATTTTTATTATTCTTTGTGGCCTGGCCTGGGGTTCATGGGATGGCTGGGGTTTGGGTTTTGTTTATTTTTGGGCTTTGGTGGACTAAGGGTTAGGATTAGTGTAATGGGTTGGGTTGGTTAAGGTGTAGGGGTTGGATTGGGTAGAAGATAAAATTAAATCCGGGTTTAAGTAATGAAAATGGGATTTAATTTTAGGGACCACTTGTGTATTATTTGGATTTTAAGGGGGGTGGACTTGTAATTTCCACAAAGATATCAAAAGGACCATAAAGCAATATTTTCCATTTTAAAACACCCGGGGACAATAAATGTCATTTTTCAAAACCCCAGGGACTACTTTTGACAACTTTTGAAATTCGAGGGACTAGACTTGCCATTTATGCAAACTTTGTTCATTTTTCACTGTTTTTAATCATTTTGCATTTGAAACACATAAAAACGCAATCAAATGATATTTTCTGCATTTTGAAGCATATTTGCATGTTTTTAAATGTTTTTGTAGTCTAAATGTGATAGAAATGATGAGTATTTAGACACCCATCAATCCCCCTCACTAAACTATTGCTAGTCCCTAGCAATTATTTATGAAGATTTAATGGATTTTTCTCTTTACCAGATATCCATCATTTCTGGAGTAGCCAAATGTTTCAGTTCAAGTAAGAACTATGGTACACTGATAACCATGTGATTTTGAGCAAACCACCAGCTGCCAACGGTTTTGATTTGTCTTTACCAGAAGTCGTTTGCTTCTGGACTAGCCAACTCTTAGATAAATTATCAATATTATCCTTGGTGAGCTGAATACCAATCATGGATTTTCACTGCCTTTACCACAAGCCACAACCTTGCGGGCTAGCCAACTCTTCACTTTTAAAGATATGGCGAGTCGAAAACCATACAATTTTCGGCAAATTGCAAGCCATCAACGGATTTGAGACATCTTTACCAAGAGTCGTTTGCTCTCGGATTAGCCAATCCTTTTGTGGGTTAGACATGGCGGACTGATAACCATTTTATTTCGTTCTAAGTGAGAAAAAATTTTAAAATTTTGGCTAAAATGGGGGTACTAGATGGTACGTTTGATTAAATTCGCTAGAATTCCCCCCCACACTTAGAACTGAATATTGCCCTCAATATTCAAAGTACCGGTTGTTAAACCAACACTTAGAACGTGAAAGGGAAATACTAATAGCCATTTATTTTATATACACACAATTTTTTATTTTTTATTTTTTTATTTATTTTTTTTTTTTTTAAATTTCCATATATACAACATGTGGGGCATCTCCCCCACACTTAGGTGGTAGAAAATAGAAAGAAGTCAGAAATATAGGTGAAAACCCATATGGTGCTTGAGTTTTTGATCACCGAGTCACTAGCTTGACTCGACCCCGAATTGAGTTGATTTCTCCCGAACAGTCAGGTTTGTCACTCAAGCTAACCGCTTGTGAACGGCCAACCGTAACAAAGGGTTCCTGAACAGCCCGGGAGAAAAAGCAATTTAAAAGTCTATGGGGAAGTATGTGGAAGAGACCATCTCCCCCACACTAGGTGGTAGAAAAGAGAAAGAAAACAGAGACACAGGTGAGAACCCATGTTTTGCTAATGTTTTTGATCACCGAGTCACTAGCTTGACTCGATCCCCGCATTCATTGGTTCATGGGGAAAGTTTGGAGATCCGGGACAACCATGGGTGGTATGTCCTCTCCAAAGTAATGTTTCAACCGATGGCCATTCACTTTAAAGTTAGGTCCGTCAGCTTGAGATAACTCAACGGTACCATATGGATAAACTTTTGTGATAGTGAATGGACCAGACCAACGGGATTTTAGTTTACCCGAGAAAATCTTCAATCTTGAATTGAAAAGAAGGACTCGGTCACCAACGTTAAAAACGCGGTTCTTAATTTTTGAGTCATGGAGCTTTCTTTGTTTTTTCCTTGTAGATCAAAGAGTTTTCATAGGCTTGATCACGAAGTTCATTCAATTCATTTATTTGAACTTTCCGGTGATCACCCGCTGTCTGAAGGTCAAAGTTTGCATGCTTGAGGGCCCAGTAGGCTTTGTGCTCAAGCTCAATCGGTAGATGACACGCCTTTCCGTACACAAGCTTGTATGGAGTACACCCGATGGGTGTTTTGTAAGCTGTACGAAAGGCCCAGAGTGCGTCATCTAGCTTATCCGACCAAGATGCACGATTTTCTCCTACGGTCCTTTCTAAGATTCTTTTAATTCCTCGATTTGTAACTTCCACTTGCCCACTTGTTTGGGGGTGATACGCGGTAGAAAGACGGTGTGTAACACCATACTTTTGCATGACTTTATCAAACTTGTCATTGCAGAAATGCGTACCACGATCACTGATTATAGCACGTGGAGTTCCAAAACGAGAAAAAAGAGATTTTAAAAATTTCACAACAACTCGGGCATCATTTGTGGGTAAAGCTTTCGCTTCAACCCATTTTGACAAATAGTCAACAGCCACGAGTATGTATTTGTTTCCTCGAGATGATGGAAATGGCCCCATAAAGTCAATGCCCCATATATCAAAGATTTCACAAACTTGAATGACATTTTGTGGCATTTCATTTCTTTGTGAAATATTTCCGTAACGTTGACAATCGTTACAAGTTTTGACTATTTCCTGGGCATCCTTGTAAATTGTGGGCCAATAGAAACCGGAATCAAACACCTTTTTGGCGGTGTAGTTGGGATTATGATGTCCCCCAGTAGGTCCAGAATGGCAAGCCTTGAAAATATCGATGGCTTCCTGTCCATAAACACACCGCCGGATGACTTGATCCGCACAGATTTTAAACAAGTAGGGGTCGTCCCAGAAATAATGTTTGACATCCTTGAAGAACTTATTCTTCTGTTGGGACGACATCCCTTTCACAACAAAGTTACCCGCATGGTAGTTTGCAAAGTCGGCAAACCATGGGGTAGTAGAATCTCCACGAAAAGCAACCGCACTGAGTGTTTCGAGAGGAAATGTTTCATTTATTTCCTTTTTCTCGAACACATCTTGGTGAGGGTTCTCTAATCGGGATAGATGATCAGCAGCTAGGTTCTCAGCTCCTTTTTTATCACGTATGGTGATATCAAATTCTTGCAAGAGGAGAACCCAACGGAGCAATCTCGGCTTTGCATCTTGTTTTGCAAAGAGATATTTGAGAGCCGAGTGATCCGTATACACCACGCATTTGGTTAAGATTAAGTATGGCCGAAACTTCTCAAAGGCATACACCACAGCCAATAATTCTTTTTCTGTAGTGGTGTAATGAGTTTGAGCTTCAGTCATAGTTTTACTTGCGTAGTGGATAGGCTGAAAATGTTTAGCTTTTCGTTGCCCCAGGACTGCACCGATAGCAAAATCACTTGCATCGCACATGAGTTCAAATGGCAAGTCCCAGTCGGGGGCAACTAAAATGGGTGCTTCAGTAAGCTTTTTCTTTAGAGTTTGAAAAGCTTCAACGCACTCAGGAGAGAAGATAAAAGGAGCATCCTTTTCAAGAAGATGAGTCATAGGCCGGGCGATTTTAGAAAAATCTTGTATGAATCTACGATAGAATCCGGCATGACCCAAAAAACTCCGAATACCTTTGACGGTAGTGGGATGAGGTAATTTACTAATGACATCAACTTTAGATCTATCAACCTCAATCCCACTCTTGGAAATCTTATGGCCGAGGACAATGCCCTCTTTAACCATAAAGTGACTCTTCTCCCAATTTAGACAAAGATTGGTGTCTTTACACCTTTTCAACATGTTTTCTAAATTGGAGAGACATGTTTGGAACGAATCCCCAATGACCGAGAAGTCATCCATAAAGACCTCCATCGTTTTACCGATCATGTCGGTGAATATGGCCATCATACATCTTTGGAACGTGCCCGGAGCATTACATAAGCCAAAAGGCATACGTTTATAGGCAAAAGTTCCATAAGGGCATGTAAAGGTAGTCTTTTCTTGATCTTGCGGATCAATGGGAATTTGAAAGTAACCCGAGAAACCATCAAGGAAACAATAGTACTCGTTTCCCGCTAATCTCTCAAGCATCTGGTCCATGAAGGGTAGAGGAAAATGGTCTTTACGGGTGGCATCATTTAACTTGCGATAGTCAATGCAGACACGCCACCCCGTAACCAATCAAGTTGGAATCAACTCATTTTCTTCATTTGTGACAACAGTAATGCCACCCTTTTTAGGAACGCAATGAATGGGACTAACCCAAGGACTATCCGAGATAGGGTAAATCAATCCGGCATCAAGAAGTTTGAGAACCTCTTGTTTGATAACCTCATGAATTTTAGGATTCACCCTTCTTTGATGTTGAACTGCCGGTTTAAAGTCATCCTCCATTAAAATCTTGTGAGTACAAAATTCAGGGTTAATACCCTTGATGTCGGAGAGCTTCCAAGCAATTGCTTGCTTGTGTGACTTCAAAAATTTTATGAGAGCAGTTTTTTCATCCTCACTCAAATCCTTAGCAATTATGACGGGTAATTTATCATCACCCTCCAAAAATGCATACTCGAGATGAGGTGGTAAGTCCTTAAGTTCGACCTCAGGAAATTCATCGTTTTTCTCAACCGATTTGATTTCCTCTTTATGAAGTTTTTGTGGAAGAACAGGAGGAAAAGAGGGATCTTCATTTAACATCTTCTCAATGAGAAGGATATCTCCCTCCAGGTCAATCTCTTGGTTATCAATTCCATCGGGAACCGAATCACTTTTGAGAAAGGCCTCGATTTCCTCTAAGATGAAGTCACTTCCCTCAAACGGAGTGAGAGAAGGAGAAGAATTGGCGATTATAGGTTCAGAAGATGGAGTGGGATCACCACTCGAAGAATTATGAACATAACCAAGAACTTCTTGAGAGTACTCCTCTGAAGCAACATCAATGACATCTATTCGGTTAACCGATTCAGAGTCATAATTTGAGGAGTACCTCGAAGTTTGATCGAGGTTAAAAGTGACTGCTTCATTATCCACACGAAGAGTTATTTTCTCTTCGAAAACATCAATTAGAGCACGGCCCGTCCTTAGGAATCCTCTTCCAAGAATGAGAGGAACCCTTGGATCAGCATCGAATTCAACAACAACGAAGTCAGCCGGAAAATGGAACTTTCCTACTTTCACGAATACATCTTCGGCAATGCCGAGTGGACGAGTGATAGAACGATCTGCAAGCTCAAGAGTCATGCAGGTAGGAGTAAGTCCAGGAAGAGAAAGTTTCTTCCACACTGAATTAGGCATCAGGTTAATGCTAGCGCCAAGATCGGCCAAGGCGAAGCATTCACCCATTCCTGGAAAAACACACGGGATGAGAAATTTTCCAGGATCTCCAAGCTTCTCGGGAAGCTTCTTTAAAATTGCTGCAGAGCAATTCTCGTTTAAAGGAGTTTTTGCCATTTCGTACAATATTTCCTTGTTGCTTAACAAGTTCTTGATCATTGATGCGAATTTGGGCATCATGATGATAGCATCCGCAAGGCTTATGTCAAAGTGCAAATCTTGAAAGATTTGATAGAACTTGTCTATTTGGTGACTAGCCTTTTCACGGAGCTTTTGCTCATTGAGTCGTGATGGATAAGGTATTGAAGGTTTGGATTTAGTGATCTCAACGGGAGTTGCAACAGATTCAAAGACAACTCCAGGGTTGAGTTTGGTTTTCGGTATATCCCGAGGATGGACGTTTTTGGTACCTCCGTTATTAGTAGGAAGTACATTGTCCTTGGTCACCTCAGGTTCACGTTCCACTACCTTAGGAAGAGAAGAAGCGGTAGTGGGAATCTCGGGTCCATCATAAGCTTTGCCACTGCGTGTGGTGATAGCTTTAAGTTCACCCTTTGGGTTGACCACAGTATTACCCGGGAGACCTCCCGAGGTAGAAGGTGGAGTGAGATGGCTTATGAGACTAGAAAGCATATTCTCGATGTTGCTTTGAGATTGTTCCATTTTGTTGTTTGTAGCCATAAGCTCACTCTTCAGCTCATTACCCTGCTTGGTTATTGTGGATTGTAAATCATTCCTCAAAGTGAAGATTTGATTTTGCATTGCCTTCAGTTTGGAATCATTAACCTTGATATAGTTATTGAGTTCACTTGAAGGCGGTTCTTGGTAATGAGGAGCTGAATACCCTTAATTACCCCTTGGGGGTGGGTATTGATTGATCGGGGCATGAAATTGATTTTGCGTGTTTTGCCCTCTTTGCTGATTAGGATTAAACCTATTTAGATTGTTGGGTTGAGGAAATCCGGGTGGTCCATTTTGAGGACGGTAGTTTGGATCCACTTGAGGACGGTATTGGTTACCTCCTTGGTTGGAACTACCGGCTATTGCATTAATTTCAAATGTACCATCGGTGGCAGTACAATTATAATATGCATGTGGACCACCACAAGTGACACAAACTTCTACCTTTTTGATTTCGGCAGTTTGAGAAGTTTGCGGAGAAGAGGGAGAAGAAACTTTCTGTGTGGTGAGAACCAAGGATTTTATAACCTTCGTGAGTTCGTCAAGTCTAGCATCGGTGCTAGACTGACCCACGGATGATGAGGTAGAAGGACCAACACTCATTTGGGAAACAACCGGTTTGCTTCGTGGAGTGCGGACCTTAGACTTGTTCTCAATGATTGCTAAAGCATCCTTTGTGGTTCGATTCAAGAAATTTCCTCCAGCTGAGGAATTGAGAGATTCTTGATCAGCTGAGTTCACACCATTGTAGAAAGTGTCGAGTTGCATCAACTCAGAGAAACCATGATGCGGACATTTGCGAAGCATTTCTTTATAACGATCCCATGCTTCACTAAATGATTCATCGAATTTTTGTGTAAATTTCATGATTTCGTTTTTAAGACTCGTGGTTTTGGAAGGTGGGAAAAATTCATTCACGAACTTCTTAACCAAATCTTCCCATGTTACAATCGATCGAGGGGGTTGTTTATCAAGCCAAATCCGGGCAGCCCCATCGATGGAAAATGGGAAAAGAAGAAGTTTGATTGCCTCTTCAGGGACATTTTTGCATTTGATGGTAGACGTGATTTTGTTAAACCATCGAATGTGATCTTGAGGATCGTCCCTTTCAAAACCATAGAATTGACGCGAGGTTACAAGATTTATTAACCCCGTCTTGAGTTCAAAATTCTCGGCCACGATGGCCGGAACAACGATAGCATCTCCGTAACCCTCGATGGGTGCTTGGAGAAGCTCATTCATAGTCGGCTCAGCCGCCATGAGAACAGGAATAGCACGAACCTCGGGTTCGACTATTGAAGAAGAACGTCTACGTCTACGACCTCGTCTTCGAGGAATGTTGCCAAGCTCACGTAACGGGCTCGTAGACCTAGAAGAACGCGTGCGCATGCACTAGAACACAACTCTAAGAAGCCCCAGAGTCGAGAGAATTATGAAAAAGGATGGAAGATTCTTTTCATTTTTGAAAAGTGAAAATGAAAACAAATCCAATTAAAACAAGATCGAGAGAAAACACAAGTGAACTTAAACCAATAATCACAAGATGAATGGCTTCTTTGAAAAAGGTACACCACTCACAAGGATACAAAGGCAAGTTTTAATCTTTAGTTTGGGAACTTATTATGGTCGTACCCCCAGTTAGGTAGTACTCTGTCTTGGTTCTCGATGGTAATTTTTTATTGTTATTTATTATTAACAAAGAAAACGGAAAATGTTTTTGGGTTTTTATTTTTTATATGATAATATATATATAAGAAAAGAAAAATATTTTTGTTTTTTATATTGTTTTTGAGAAATAGGAACTTCTTGAAAGAAGGATCTCGAATCACTAATCGCTTGAACTTAACACAATTGTCGCAGCACACCTCCCCGGCAGCGGCGCCAAAATTTGATCCGTGTGTGAGTATATATAAATAAATATAGTATCGTGCACACGTGATACTTTGGGAAATGACAAGTCGAACCTTAGGAAAAGTCAAACTTGCAAAACCCGTGAATGTGATGTGTGTGATACCGGGCAAGTGATCACCCGGGTCGTGTCCCAACGAGATGTGAATGGGCTGTTGTGGGAAGCTTTGGATTAGAGTGATTGATGATTTAGATTGCTTTTGATTTTGCTTTATTTAACAATTCTAAATAACAAATTAAAAACAGATATGCACAATAAAATCAAACGCAAATTAACTAACTTAAAAACGCGCAACGAAAAGTCTAAAAAGGACTAAAAAGTAAAATTTATGAAATTTAAAACCTAAAAATGTAAAATTACTAAAAACTTATTTAAAAACTTAAATTATATTTTTTTACACTTTTTATTTAATTATTTCTAATTATTAATTATTTAATAACTAATTAAACTAATTTAAATTATAAAAAAAATACTAAATGAGCTAAGAAAAATCTAAAACTTTTTCTAAAAATATTATCAAGTAAATAAAAGCTAAGAAAATTATAAAATTGAAATTTACTTAATTAAAATTTAAAAAGATAAATTCTATTAAATAGAAGCTATCACTATATTTCTATTTTTGATTTTCTTAAGGACTAAAAATGAAATTATATTTTTCCTAGATTAAAAATGATAAAAGAAAATTATGAAAATTGGATTTGTATTTTTCTGATTATTTTTCTATTTATTATGATTTAATTACTAATTTAAACTAATAAAATGATTTAAAAATATAAAATGAAAACAGAAAAATCTGGAAAAATTCTAGTAAATCTAAAATGATATTAAAAAGCTGAGAAAAATAAAATCAAAGCTTATCTACCCCTAATAAGCAGAATGGGCAGAATAAGCAGTTGGCAAATAAGCCAAAAATAAGCTAAAAAGCACTAAACTCAACCAAATGCTCAGGATATGTTAAACCAACTTATATGAGCTTAAAACAACTTATTTCAAACAACCAATCCCACATATTAAGCAAATGAGCACCTTGGCTGATGCAAAATTAAGACAGAAACATGCAGAATAAGGCAGACTTTCAAGACAAATTAAGCAGTCTAAATAAGCACTGAGATGCAATATTATGGGGGCAAAAGGTAGCTTACATGACTGGCTATCTAAAAAAACTAAAAGCCCTATCACAACTACACCAATTGAAGTCCAATTTGACCTCAGATCAGCAGATCAGAACAAGGTGAAACCTGAATTTTTTGACTTTTTGATTTAAACTCCTACTTTGACTTTAATGAGATTAGATCCTAATTTGTTGACTGAAATGGTAATAATAAGCTATAAGGAGACTAAAATAAGCTGACTTAACAATTATGGAACTGATTTGATGATTATGTACATCCAAAATCCTAACAGCTAGACTGAAATGGAAATCAAAGGACCAATTTGACTTTTTATCAAACAAGGCTTGGATTTTATTGTTTGACTGAGATAGATGATCCTAGTATGACATGTCTTAAACAACAAACAACAACAATACAACCTGTATGCCACAGAGATCAGCAGATCCAAACACCCCTTAACAACTATGATTTTGAGATTTTCAAAGCTAATAACTGATTCAGTCTAAAATCAAGGTTCACAGGGTTTAAGTAAAGTGTATTAAGCTACAAGAAACACTGAAATGGCAAACTTAACAACAAACCCCAAGAATCCACAGTATGCTATTATTGCACTTAAATTGAAAAACAAGGTAACCAAGTGATTTACTGAATAAACTAGTAAGATTAACCCACGACTTAACTTAAACAACTAATTAAGCACAGGAAACAAGGAATTGAACAATGAGAAGCAGTTATACAGTAAATTGCAAAACTTGTACAAAAACTTACAATTGTGCAATCCAAGCTAAAACCAAGAACAAGAACCAAAGAACAATCCTAATGGCTTCCCACGAAACCTCTAACCCACTGCCATCCCAAATTAACAGTGCTCCATGCTTGATCTTCTTCTTTCACTGATTTTTTTACTTTTCACCTATTTAATTCTATATATATATATTTTTTTTATGATCCTAAACTGATTTAAACGTTTCTAATAGCTTTTAAAAGCTATCTAAGGAACTTATATTTGTCTAAGAGTCCATATCAACAACTTTAAACAACATTTCAGCTAATTTGAAATTTTGAGGTAAAATTAGCATAAGCTGAATTAAGAAGATAACACTGAATTTGATTGATGAAATAAGTTTAAAATACATAAAAAACACTTAGTACATAACTTGTAAACTGAAAATTACACTGGAAATGAAAGATACATTAAAACGATTAAAATTAGCTAAATTAAACTACATACTCTTCCACACTGCTTCTTTTTCCTTTTATAGGGACCTTCTAGGGTTTCTTGAGGTCTCTGAGTAAATCCCACTTCATTTCAGAACCGTTGGATGAGTTAAACATGATCTTGGCCTTTAAAATAGTTTTGGCGCCAAAACTCTAATAATTGCAAAGTACTGATTTAGCGTGTATAAGTGGGATTATGTTGGACTGGGGTGAAGGTTAGTGGGATTTCAGAGATTAGAGGTGATGATGAAGGTGTAGGGTGGTTTTGCAGATGCACGTGTGTCTGGTTTTGCAGGGGTGGGTTTGCACGTGAAGTGGTTTGAGGGAGAAAGGTGGGTTTGACCGTTTGACCCCGTATTTTTATTATTCTTTGTGGCCTGGCCTGGGGTTCAAATGGGATTGGGGTTTGGGTTTTGTTTATTTTTGGGCTTTGGTGGACTAAGGGTTAGGATTAGTGTAATGGGTTGGGTTGGTTAAGGTTTAGGGGTTGGATTGGGTAGAAGATAAAATTAAATCCGGGTTTAAGTAATGAAAATGGGATTTAATTTTAGGGACCACTTGTGTATTATTTGGATTTTAAGGGGGGTGGACTTGTAATTTCCACAAAGATATCAAAAGGACCATAAAGCAATATTTTCCATTTTAAAACACCCGGGGACCATAAATGTCATTTTTCAAAACCCCAGGGACTACTTTTGACAACTTTTGAAATTCGAGGGACTAGACTTGCCATTTATGCAAACTTTGTTCATTTTTCACTGTTTTTAATCATTTTGCATTTGAAACACATAAAAACGCAATCAAATGATATTTTCTGCATTTTGAAGCATATTTGCATGTTGTTAAATGTTTTTGTAGTCTAAATGTGATAGAAATGATGAGTATTTAGACACTCATCATGTATGATTAGCTATGCTTCAAAAAGAGTAGATCGATGATGTTTGTGTGATAATTATTTGTTTTGATGTTTGGGATTTGGTGTTTTGATGATTGTAAGAGCTGGGAAGTTTGATTTATTAGGTGAGTCTTTCATTCAAGATCTTCTTTTTTTTTTTTTTTTTTTTTTTTTTTTTTTTTTTTTAAATGAAGATCTGGGTTTTGGATGATGAATTGGATGAAGATTTGGGTTTTTTTTATGAAGATCTGAGTTTGTTCGCACATTCGCACATCCGTTGTTCGCACATTCGCACATCCGTTGTTCGCACATTCGCACATCCGTTGTACACATTCGCACATCCGTTGTGCAAATGTGCGAATGTGCGAAACGGATGTGCGAATGTGCGAACAACGGATGTGCGAATGTGCGAACAATAGATGTGCGAATGTGCGAACAACGGATGTGCGAATGTGCGAACAATAGATGTGCGAATGTGCGACAAACTCAGATCTTCATAAAAAAACGCAGATCTTCATTAAAAACCCAGATCTTCATCCAATTCATCATCCAAAACCCAGATCTTCATTAAAAAAACCAATAATTTCTCACTTAATTCATAACTCCTTTTTTGTCACAGATTCATCTTCATCACAAAAAAAGATCCATCTTCATCACAAAAAAATATTCTTGATTGTCAATACCTTAAACCTTAAAAACAATATCATCTTTTTCATTTCATTTTATCAGAATCTTGATTCTGATAAAAATTTTGGGATATATTATAATACAGATTCATTTCATCCCAAAAATTATAATAAAGATAAAAATTATAATTAAAATTTTTTGGGATATATTATAATTTTTGGGATGAAATGGACCTATCAGAATCTTTTTTGGGATATATTATAATACACGATACAAAAACTTTATCTTTAATTGGATCTATTATAATTTTTGGGATGAAATGGATTCAAGGAGAAGCAGATTTGGTGAGAGGAGATAATGAATGAAGATAGATCTGGTATATTATTGTGTGGTGATAAGGAGAAGGGTATATTAGTCATTTAACCATAAATTCAAAGTCAAACCTCCACCAACCCCACCAACTCAATGTACTTTAATATTAAAATATTGGACACGTGTCATTTTGATAATTACCTCAAAGTTTACATATTTAACTGCCGGCAAACTAGTGTATAAAAAAGTTTACATATTTGACTGCCGGCGGCTATGAGACCACCAATCAGCATGCACCACGTGTCCCAATCAACATTCCTACTTTCCCCCTCTATATATATAATTTTCATGATGATTGGTTTGGCTGCCATACTGTGTTTCTTCTGATGTGGATATTGGGAGCTCATGAAAATTATATATATAGAGGGGGAAAGTAGGAATGTTGATTGGGACACGTGGTGCATGCTGATTGGTGGTCTCATAGCCGCCGGCAGTCAAATATGTAAACTTTTTTATACACTAGTTTGCCGGCAGTTAAATATGTAAACTTTGAGGTAATTATCAAAATGGTATGTTAATTTAACTTTTTCAAAAAAATGTACAAAAATAAGTGACTTTCCCAAAAGAGTCATGTGCGATTGTGCGATCGTGCGGTAAAGCATCATACAATGCTGGCCTCCTAAAATATGGTACGTACTACTTGTTTTTATATACTTTTACATGTGTATACTTCATTTGTACTTGTTAAAAATTCAAAGTAATATTATTTGAATTGCAGTGATCGAGTTTAGTGAATCCATAGATGGAATTGTGGTTGAGTATCTTGATATATCGACTCTGCCGATGCTGAATACTGATTTGGAAGTTGACGGGAGGTTTCCGCCTGTGGTTGAGGAGTTTCGTCAAAAGATTCTCGAGTCTGATGGCATCATCTTTGCTGCTCCTGAATATAACTATTCAGTCACTGGTAATAATGATTTGTTTCATAGAGTTCAGCTTGTTGTAGCTAGTTAGAAGTAAGGGGGTGTTCAGGTAATTAAGCTTATTGCAGCGAGCTTATTAATTTATTGCAATCTAAAAACTAATAAAAAAGGTATCGAGTAACCAAAATAACTTATAGCTCAACAAGTTATTTGGCACAAATAAGTTGTTTATGAGAAGCCAAGGGAATAATTAGCTTATAAACTAGTAAGCTAACCACAATCTGTTTTACATAAGCTTATCCAAACACCCCCTGCATTAACTGTTGGTTTTTTCCAACCATTTTGTGAAGTAATTGATATTGTGTTAATTCTGTGTAGGAAATAAGTTGTCTGAGTCTTTATATTGAGTGGTTTCATTTTCATCTCTTATTGTGTAACTTAAAGTGTTTTAGTGTGGCAAAACTATTAACTTGATTACAAAGTATAATGGCTAATTTCAAACAGTGTTAATGAAAAGGGATTCATTTTTCAAATTTTACTTTGAGGGGAAAATGCTCGCCCATATATAGTTGCACCTGTTAAATCTTGCACTTACAACTGTTTATAATTCATTGTTTTAGCACCTTTGAAGAATGCTCTAGATTGGGCATCAAGGCCACCAAATGTATGGGCCGATAAGGCTGCTGCTATCATAAGTGCCGGAGGAGGGTTTGGTGGAGGAGTAGCACAATATCATCTTCGCCAAATTGGAGTCTTTCTTAATCTTCATTTCATTAACAAGCCTGAGTTTTCCTTGAACGCATTTCAACCTCCTGCTAAGTTTGATGATGATGATGGTACTTTAATCGACCCTCAAGCTAAAGAGAGGTTGAAAGCTGTTCTTCTGTCTCTGAAAACATTTACCTTGAGACTCCAGCAAGGTAACTGATAATGGATTTGTATGCTATTGGCTAAAACTAGCTGTTTTCATGTATTTCTGTAAAATAAAAATGTGATCCTTATACCATTGTTGTGCTTCCTATCTCTTCAAACTCGAAAGGAGGACTATAATTGTGATGCGTGTGTACGATACACTTTTTTTATAGTTGCAATGTGTGCATTTTGTTAAGAGATGACTTTTACGTTTGAATTCTTGGACATTCATTGTAACAACAAAACCCGCCATCAACTATACACGAAAAACAGCTAAAGTAGCTCTTATACAAAATGATGATTCAGATTTGCATCTGACAACATAAGAACTTGCATAGTTTAAATGCCATCTATCAATTTTCTTGTAATGGTATCATTGTGCATCGTATAGCATACTCAAGTATTACATACCGTTGTAAACTATTTATGCCCTATTTTCAAGTGCCGAAACCATCAAGGGAAAGAAGCCATAAAATTACCCAAACAAGAAGGCTACCACAAAAAACAATATCAGCAATCTAACACAGCACTATTGATAACCAGTGGTAACGGAGATCAACAAATAAAGACGAGCATTCCCAGGAAACGAGCTCGCGGATACCTTATTCTCCAGCAAACTCCTATACAACTGATTAGAATTAATACTCAACAACTTCAACCCTGTTACAGCCTCATGAATGTTCCTAAACACCATTGTCTTTAACACTTCAAAGTCGCAGGAAACGTCAAACTCCCAAAATCAAACTTCAATCCATTCCATGACACCGAAAATTCCACCAAATGATCCATACGAATCAACAACTTCGCAGCACTCCCATGATCTCATTCTCAGGTAAATCAACGTAATGTAGTCGTAAGAAGACGTCTCAGATGGATTTTAATTGTCTAGTTTAATCTTACTCTCGCATTTTGAAAGTTTTAAAGTGTATAAAATGGGAGATGAAGTCACCATGCAGGAATATGTTTCAAATGAAACTGATTGTACGATAAATCAAGCGATTCGATTCCTTTTGTGTTCGTAACAGGAAAAAGGTTGATCAGTTCGTAATGCGACGGATCAAGATTAAATTTCTTTGTTAGATTATTATAATTTTTTGGTATGGTTCCTGAAAATTTATTCCATGACAAATTTAAAGTGTTTAGAGTGCAGAAATTACCGGAAATTGTCCCGGTTAATTAATTGTGTTCTAGTTTTAGGTACGACAGCCAGGGCTGCAACCCAGAAGGCGGAGATACTAGCTAGAATGTTACCAGAAAGTTTGACAATATTTTATCTGATAATCTAAGGATTGGTAGGTTTGGAAATGAAGTGAAAATATCCGGTATGTTACAAGTGAGTTTGTTCAGATCTGCAGATAAAAATATTTGCTCTAGAGCTGCTGGAATCTTCTGTGTCCTAAACTAAGTGCATATATACTCAGGCATGCTAACAAGGTTTTTGGGCAACTGACCAGAGCGATTGTTAGTACAGATGTAGATATATTGGAGACTGGGTAAATGAAACAGTATGTTCATTGTTAAAAAATGGGCCTGACAAGTTGCGGGTGTTTTATAAGCAAGAACTATCTAGGAAACGAACCTATGAGGAGAAACAGGATATTGTTCCCCATAAGTAATGAAGTTTGGGTCGTCGGTTGGCCTGTTAGTAAGATATTGTTGACCCGATTATCAGGAGCTTGAGATGAGATACCGGACAATGTGCAGCAATCGGTTGCGGGTATCCAAGAGGAAAGGATGGCTGATGGGTCGGCTGTTATACTTGAATGAGAGCAGGCCTGTTCATCATCGGGGTCGCAATTTGAAGAAACTGGGACAGATAGAGAGATAATATGAATAAACGTTAAGAAGTGGTAGACATATATATATGTGTTATATATGAATTCTTATTCATCGAATTACATTTTCGGTCATTCTTGTGATACGCAGTTTTGTACACCACATTATATACTTAGCATCATCATAAGACAGACATAACAAAATGAAGTACTAATGAATCTCTTTTTCCTAATGATCACCAGTAAGAATTGTCTTGTTCATGAAACTATGAAAGGTGTTATTTTGAAGACATGCTGATCAGATTATGATAATCTGAGATCTGATTATTTTCAATGATATATGATACTTTTAAAGACAGGATTACTTTTCATGATGATACACCAATCATCATTTACAATGAAATAATGTACGTAGATTAGTCAGATGTTTTCTAACCAAGCAAAAGAACTAGATTAACAAGTTGGGTATAAGTTATAGAGAAGACTATTTGGATTTTGGATGTAAAGGTAGTCAAAAGCAAAGTGGAAAGATCAACTGAGGGGACCATCTTGTACACCTTTGTTGTAAGTACTTGTGTGTTCTTTTATTGGGCACAACACTAGACTATAGTGGAACGCTTAAACAATTTGACAATGAATAGCGACTTAATTAGTGGTGGAATAGTGCGTGTTTAGTAATTCAACTAGTATCAATCACCATCGTTGACTTTGATTCTAATCAACTTTGTAAGTCATACAAAGTTTTTCTTTTCTTAAAAGAAAAAGATAGTGGCTTCGTTTTTGTTTTTGAGGCAAAGCACATATATAAAAGCAAACGCTGTCAACCTCAAGCTAAAGAGAGGTTGAAAGCTGTTCTTCTGTCTCTGAAAGCATTTACCTTGAGGCTCCAGCAAGGTAACTGATAATGGATTTGCATGCTATTGGCTAAAACTAGTTGTTTTCTTGTATTTCTGTAAAATAAAAATGTGGTCCTTATACATTATTGTTGTGCTTCCTTTCTCTTCAAACTCGAAAGGAGGACTATACCCTTGTGATGCGTGTGTACGATATACTTTTTTTTTTTTTATAGTTGCAATGTGTGCTATCTGTTAAGAGATGACTTTATGTTTGAATTCTTGGACGTTCATTGTAGCTCTTAAACAAAATGATGATTCAGATTTGCATCAGACAATGTAGACGCATAAGAACTTACATAGTTTAAATGCCATCTATCAATTTCTTTTAATGGTATCATTGTGCATTGTATAGGATACTCAAGTATAAGTTTTACATACGGTTGTAAACTATTTATGCCCTATTTTCAAGTGCCAAAACCATCAAGGGAAAGAAGCCACCAAATTACCCAAACAAGCAGACTACTACAAAAAACGATATCAGCTTTCTAACACAGCACTATTGATAACCAGCAACCTGAATTTACAGAAACCAAACCACCTTGCTGAACCAGAGCCTGTAGATATCGACATAAACTTGCAGGACCCGAATCAGCAATTCAGGCGGCACACAAACGACTCTGTCTGACCCAAAACAGAGAAGAAGCAAAGCCAATCACTCAAATTAACACCCTAATCCCAATTAACAGGATATGACCATACCCCGAATAAACAGTATATGTCTTATAAAAGTATTCATATAAAACTTGAATATAAATGATATATATGTTTTAGTATTACAGCTTATACCATCGTCACCTTTTACACCTTACACTTAGGTACTGAGCTGATTCAACTCAGTGACCTCACCGAGAGAACTTGGTATCTTTCTGGTAAAAATTTTGTTTTCTAAGCTAAGTGTATATAGTTAGGTCAAGTTACCCAGGTTTTGGGGTAACTGGCCTGAAAATTTGTTATTTTCGATACAAATATATTGGAGATTGGGTAAACGAAACCGTATGTTGGGAAATGGCCTGATATACTATGGGTATTTTGTAAGTAAAGCCCGTCTAGGAAACGGACCTTTGAGAGGGAAGAGGATATGGTACTATTTCTTTTTACAATTTTAAGTACTATTATGCCCCCATAACTTAATATTTATATCACAAATCATCCACTTATTAAGTATATTTCTTTTTACAATTTTAACTATCTACATAAATTTAATGAGTTAATTACATAAATGGTTCTTGTGGTTACGCCAAAATTGCATGTTAGGTCCTAAAACGCAATTAATTACACCAATGGTCCATGTGGTTGTCAAAATTGAGTTGACCGATCCTTTAACCGATTTTCCATCCAATTGAAAGTTAACGTCGGGGGCATTTTCGTCACTTTACGTACACTATACACCTAACTTAACTCTTTGACTTATAGTTCAACTCTTTTATTACACTGGTCAATCGAGGAAGAACAACCACAAGGATTGCATGTGTGAGAGTGAGGTGAAGAAGGTTCAGGTGCGTAAAGAACATAGTGCATTTTCGTGTTTACTTAAAATTTAAACTTGGTTTTTAAAGAAGGTAAATTTGTTGTTAATGTTATGGGGTTATAATTGCAGGTGGTAACCGTAAGTCAGTCTCATTTGAAGTCCACCATGGCGGGTGCTTTACACCAACAGCTAGAAGGTCTTACGTTGGTGGACAGGTATCATCTGTTGATGTTCTTGATATTGATGAGTTTTGTTTACATGACCTTAAAGAAATGATAGTCAAATTGGGTTATGGTGCAGCAGACATAATGTACTTAAATTACGCATCAAAAAATATACTAACCTGATATTTATGCAAAACAATATCACCAAAACAAAAAACGACTTTTTACCCATACACAAAATGGATATCACTATACAATTATACATTTATGTAATAAAAAATCAAAAACCTAATATACACAAAATTAACTATTGAAGCACATACCAAATACATAGTCATAATCAAAACTTCTCACAAAAATAATAGTTCAAGTGAGTCCAATTGGCAGCCTACTTATCTTAAAAACCAAATACATAATCATAATCAAACCTTCTCACAAAGATAATAGTCCAAGTGAGTCCAATTGGCAGACCACTTATCTTAAAACCTAACCCTATTTCAAAGTAATATAAATAAGACACGCCTAGTATCAAGTTTACCCTAATCCTCCTCACCCTTGCAGCAACCAACACCTCATTTGCAAAAAAGAAAAAGAAAAAAACGCAACTGCCTAATTTATCCATCTCATTTCTTCTTACTTTATATGCTGATAACCGAACTCCAACACAAACACTTTATCTTGTTCTTTTAATTCTTTCTTTCGAATCATGAAGTGGGTTTTCTGCCGTTTCTAACCATGTAGATAAAGATTAGTTTTTGTTTTAGTATATAAAGATCGACGAAAGGTGTAGTAAGATCTTTAAAGATCTATAATCCGTTCTAACAATACACAAGAGATATTGTCTTTAATTTTCGAGTGTTGTTACTGTGAGAAGATGGGTTTGAGATTGTGGTAGTTTTTTTAGTAACACAGAGGGAAAGTTCTAGTGAGGTGTTGAAAGGTCGATCGTTTATTAAAAAGGAAAATTGTAAAACGTCGTCGTTAGATAAGATAACTAAAGTGAAAGTCAAACGACACCTTTTTCGCCTTGACCCGAATCTAAGTCCTTGCGTCCAAAATTACAGGTATTATCTTTTTTATTTTGGTTTATCCCAAAATAAACGTTCATTTTCATATTTCAACCAATTAAAATGATGTTCTAAAGTCAACCTAACTTGTTATTAGTGTACAGTGTAATCGTCCTTGCTTTGTCTAAACCATATACAATACTAAAGTAAACTTATCATTTGAGACATATATTGAACGAGATTTATTGGCCCGAGCATTACAGCGGGTGCAAAATACGACGATAATTGTTTTGTAGTTACAAAATAAAGGTATAACAATAATATATTTTTCCAATTAAAAATTTAATACAAGTAAAAAATTAGTGATGTAAAGGATTATAGAGTTTATTAGGTTTAGAGGTTAATTTGTTATATTACTAAACTTATTACTCCGTATGATGTTAAAATATAAAGCATTATAAGTTTAAGGGCTAATTTGGTAGTTTAGTAAACTTGAGGGTTCATGTGAAGAATGTTTAAAAAAAATCTAATAAGTTAAGGGGCTAATATGACATGTTAGTATATTTAAGGGGTGTTTAAAGGGCTAATGTAGTTTTTTAATAACTTTAGGGAGTGGAGTTTAAATATAAAATTAGAGGCTTGTTTGGTACTTTAGTAAACTTAAGGGGTCATGTGAAGGATGTTAAAAACAAAATATAATAGGTTAATGGCTAACATGACCCTTTTTTATATACTTATAATGTGTTTAAGAGGCTAATGTAATGTTTTAATAACTTTAAAGGGTGTTTTTGTCAATTATCAACTAGTTGTTGTTCATCAAGCAAGTTGATAATTGTTATACTATAAATTCCAAAACTCATTTAGCCAGGAGGGTCACAGGCTCATGGTTAATGCTGAAAACTATTGATATCGTGCTTAGCTCATGCCACTATATGATTTTAAATAATTTAATTAATTTAGGTAGGCTTATTGGGTACAAGTTTTATAGTGAAAGCCCGTTAAGTAATTTGGTCTATAATCCAAATTTGAGATTAAAATTTTCAACGTCAGTCAAGAAAAGAAGAGTTAACTACATGTCTAATACTAGACGAGTATCCGTGCATAACAAAGAGATTTTATACCGACATATCATTTTGTGTTAAAAAAATTTTTATGGGTTATAAACAAAAAATAATAAAAGTTTGAAGAATTGGGGAATAAACATAATGTTTTGAAACCCGGTTCGACCCGGGTGGTTCAACCGGTTGAGCCGTTCCGGTCGAAAAACGGGTCGATTTAAACCGAGTCAACCCGACGGGTTGGGTCGAAAACGGGTCAAATTAAACTGGGTCAACCCGCCGGGTTTGAAGCGTCCTGGGTTAAACCGTTTTTCGATATGTATTAATAGTTTTCTTTTGAAATATATGTTTTCAACATTTCTTTTTTTAGTTTCAACTTTTCACTTTATACTTTTTGGTTTTTCCTTTATATATAGTATAGCAGAGTAACCGCGCGTTGCGGCGGCGAGTACCCTGTGATGATTAACCGGAGAAATAGATCTCGATGAGACCTGATTCACCAGTTTGTATCGGTTTCAACGGGTCCTCTCTGGTTCATTTTCGGATGGCTTTTATTGGTTAGCCGAACCGGTGGCGACACCGGTTCCCGGTTGAACCCGTTGGTCTGGTCTGGTCTGGTTTTCAAAACTATATGTACCATCAACTTGTTAGCTTGTATGAAGCTTTGTGTGTTTTATTAATTTGTATAATATGTATAATAACGTGTACTTTTCATTTTAGGGTGTTTTAAAAATAACATTAATTAGTGTGTTTAATTATTTTATATTTTGGATTATGTTGTAGCTTGTTTAAATTGTACATTGTGAAAATTTATTGTACTTTTTAGTAAGGGATGTTTTAATTATTTGTTTTTAATTTGGTAGATATGCTTTTAATTAGTTGTACAATGTGAATAAATTATTGTACTTTTAAGTAATTGGATGTTTTAATAAGAGTATTAATTACACTATACATTTCTTTCACCTTCGACTTTCAACATTTCACTTTTCAAAGTTTGACCGTTTTTCTTTTATATGTAGTATAGATTTATTAAGAAAAAAAATCATGTTTTTATTGTCCCAATCAACTCTATGACTCGCCAGAACTGAGTTTTGAGCATCGAGTTCTCTACAAATATACTAAATAAGGGGTTTTATCGCATCCGATTGGAGAATAGGTTTAATGGTGTGGTTTCTATTCAAATACTACCTTGTGGTGTTATTGAACGAGTCAGAGTTAAGACTCTCATACCACAAAGATAAATGAGATCTCGTAGGTTTTGTATTCATAGAGCCAGTGGGATCAACCGAACACACTAAAAGAAAGGTATTAATGTCATTGTAGTATACTATAAAAAATTAGCCCGAAAAATACACAAATACTTTTAGTTATGAACCAGCCCGAAAAATTTCAATTCCAAAATATGAAAAATTATCGGAATATCCGTTCAGCTTCTGATTATATGTTTGTTAATAAGATATCCATAGATTTATTTGGTTTATATGGTTCAAAACTCCTACTGTACATTTTTTTAACATCTATATCGTTATCAATTCTTGACTCACCTAGAAGTTTTCAAAACCAAATTTTGATTTGTCCTCAACAGTATTATACTATTATCAAAAAGTTCAAGATTGCAATCAATAGTAAGATTAAAGTAATCCATATCCATTTATTTGCTCTAAACAAATAGACCACAATTGGCCCTTTTTTTAAGGTTTGTTGTGGACCATAACACTAACCATACTCATACAATGAATCTGATCACAATGTAGTTTTTAGTTGTATCTTAAAAAATTCCATAATTGACAATTAGTATAGTCCAATCAAGGAATACACTTCAGATTATCATTTTCACCAGAGGTGGAGCTACATGTTAGGTAGTGGGGGGTGTTGCCCCCAACCAAGCTTTTGCGGAATACCCAAATTACATAGGAAAAAAGTTCAAATTGGTAACAAAAAGGATCGGTGCCCTCAGGCAAATGATCCGAGTGCCCTCAACTCAATTTAACAGCAACCATAGTGCTTGTTAATGTCGAAATTGTTTTTGTTTTGTTCATCCGAAAAAATGGAGCCAAATAAGGTTACCGGAGTATAAGAAAGTGACTTGCAGAGGGAGAGGGTGACTTGATGTGGACCTTGGGGTAGGGTCAGCCAATCACGTGATAGGGTTGTGTTATACAAACCCTCCCTATGCCAAACCCTCTCTAATATTTTTTTTGGGATCCGTGCCTTGTACTACATGTTTGTACTATTGTGTACTTTGTGTGGGTTATGTTATTTAATTGTCTTTTAATTGTCACGGGTCCAACTTTTGACTATACCAACTTGTGTAGGATAAAAATGCATAAAATGTTAGGAGTGTGATAAGTGTTTATCACGTTTTTTACATTTTGTACTAGTAAACAGTAAAAATTCTATTTCTTTAACAATATAAAGTAACTAAGCAGTTTTTTACATTCACAAAACAAAAACCTAATTTTACTACACACAAAGATATACACTGCTAGCAATAAGTTTAAAGAAAGGATCAAGTGTGGCTATTACGGGTATATAACAATGTCGAGTTCACCATTTTACATACAAGAGGTAATAAATTTTACACTTTTAAAATACGTTACGTTTATAAAAAACGACAAAAAGACATATCGAGATTTTTAATAGGCTCATATTATTATCGTTTTATCATTTTGGCTGCAAATTTGAAGGTTGCAAAGTGGAAAAAAAAACTCACTTTACCGTCCATTTGGTTATGCCATGCCAATCAAAACAATTTTTTTATCATCATCGCCGTATCTCGGTTTTTTTAAGAAACCATTTTAAAAAACCAAGTTTAGAAAACAACTGCTTATTTGATAATAAGCAGTTTCAACAAACCATCACTACTGCTTATTTTATAATAAGCAGTTTCAAGAAGCATCACAACTGCTTAAGCAGTTTCAAGAAACCATCACAACTGCTTAAGCAGTTTCAACACCATCATCACCAACAGTTTTAAACCATCATCACCAACAGTTTTACACCATCAAAGCAACCAACAAAAAAAGTTTTTAGATCTAATAAGTTTTCAAGAAACTGCTTATTAGATCTAAAAAATTATGTTGTTTTCAAGAAACTGCTTGTTAGATCTATTCAAAGCCACCAACAAAAAAAGTTTTTAGATCTAACAAACAACATAATTTTTTACCCATCTCTTTTTTTTAGATCTAAAACAACAAGATCACCACCACATATATGTTTTTCACCAACAGATCACCATCACCAAGAAACCAAAAACATCACAGATCACCATCACCAAAAAACAAAAAACATCACAGATCAACACAGCCACGATTTATGTAACCCAAACACACTTTCTTCCTACACCAATGACTGAACAAACAAACATAAACATAATCTTTGTTGTCCTTTCACTTTTTAACATACACCATGAGTCCACCTTTACCATTTAAAAAAAAAAAAAAAAAAAGGTTGTAAAAAAAAAGTTGCAACAATCCATAATCTGTTTTATTTAGGTCAAAAGATCACCAAAAAGATCTATACTTGTTTTTCACCAACAGATCTATACTCGATCTAAACAAAAAATACAAAACTTGTTTAAATCGTTATTTTTTTTCACAGCCACGATCTATACTCGTTATTTTTTTTCACAGCCACGATCTATACTCGATCTATTTTAAATCGTTATGTTTTTTTGACGGGGGAGGGTTGTACACAGTTTTTTTGCGGGGGAGGATTGTTTTTCACCACGATCTATACTGAATAGTGATGTGAGTTGTAAGGTTGTATAGAAAACAAAGAGTGATGTGAGGGTGGTGGCGGCGTGGCTGTGAGGGTTGTCGGTGGTGAGGTGGTTATTAGTGTGAGAGAGAAAGAGTGTGAGAGAGATGTAGGGTTATTAGTGCAGAGAGGGGATGGGATGTGATGGATTGATAAGTGGGATGGAAAAACTGTGGGATTTTGTGCGGTATTATAACGCGGTTTAAATTCTTTTTCTTTTTCTTTTTTTTTTTTTTTTTTTTTTTTTTTTTTTTTTAATTTCAAAGACCAAAAAAAAATTGTAAAAAAAAAAAGTTATTTTAAAAAGTTGTAACAAAAAAAAGTTGTAACAACTTCCTTTTTTTTTTTTTTTTTTTTTTTTTTTTTTTTTTTTTTTTTTTTACAAATGAAAATAAAAGTTGTAATTTTTTTGTATATTTTTAGGTGTTAAGTTCTCCCGAGCAACTAATTGATTATGTGCAAAATATAGCTCGAGGGATCGGTTTTATTATTGTTAAAAGAAGAACCAAATCAAGAGAAGGGGTATTTGTACGAAATCAGTTATGAGTGTTCAAAGGGAGGGAAGTATGAACGTGAAGGTTTAGAAGATGAAATTCAACGGCAAACCAGTACCTCTAAAACCGATTGTCCATTCAAATTAGTGACAAAATATTCTAAAACACAAGATTTTTGGAGGTTGAGGGTGAAGTGTGATAGGCATAATCATGATTTTGCAGAGTCGTTGCATGGTTTCCATATGCAATGCGATTAAAGGATGATGAATTCAGTTTGGTGAAACAATTGACAGAGTATCACGTACCACAACATCATATACTTTCGTCAATAAAGGACCATAATCCGGATAACGTGTCTAGCGTTAGAACTATATATAACGCATAAAATAAGATCCGTGGAGCCATAATAGGTGATCGAACTCCAATCCAAGTCCTTTACTCACATTTGATGCATTCAGGTTATACATATTACGATAGGGTAAATGAGCATAATAAGCTTGAGGAACTATTTTTCGTTCACCTCACGTCATATGCTCTATGGTGTACATTCCCTGAAATCATGCTAATGGACTCCACATACAATACCACATTGTTTAAATTTCCATTTTTTGAAATTGTCGGAGTAACTTTAACAAACAAAACATTTTCAATTGCGTTTTGCTTTTTAGACAAAGAAAAAGGGCCTAATTTTCAATGGTTATTGCAATGTGGAAGGAGGTGATAGACGAAGACTATTACCCGCGTGTTATCATCACTGACAGAGATTTAGCGTTAGTTGGGGCATGCAGAGAAGAATTCCCGAATGCTAACAAATTACCGATCAATATCGTAGCTACGGCCAGTCAACAACATGCAGAGTTGAGAGTCAACACGCGTTGTTGAAATTATACTTGGGCAACAAAAGTACTCGTGGACGTCCGAGCGCAAAGGACAAAAAGTTCGAGGCTACAAAAGTCCCAGACTTGAATAAAGAACCAACCGTAGATTACCGAAGAAACACAAATTCAAGATCTACAAAAGTCCCGGACTTGAACAAAGAACCTGCGAGACATAGTTCATACATGGGTCCCCGAGTTAAACAAAGTAGAAGACATAGGTTATACGTTCGAGATGGAGATAGCGAATATTTGATGGAGCAAATTCCAGATCTTTTCCATCAATACATCATAAGTATTTATGTTGGGTCCGTCAGTACCCAAGAGTCCTTAAAACAGGATTTGGACACAAATTAGCCAAGTGTTAATCAACCGTAAACACTCTCAAGTCACTGAGTGAACAGTCACTCAGTGAGTCATCTTCAGGATGCTTAAGACGAGTCTAAGAAGAAGGATTCACCTCTCAGGAAGGCGAAACTCCCTGAGTAGGACTTAAGCCAAAAAGAAGATGATGGGTTCAGTGAGTATTGGACAAGAACTCACTGAACCCCAGTCTCCTCAACAACAATAAGTGATGAAAGACTGAAGACTGAAGGTATAGACTGAAGAACCTGAAGTCTGAAAGAAAGGCGGGAAGCGGAGAGTTTGGAGAGATAAGGAGTAGTCTTATCGGGCCAGAAAGAACCTTCCCTAAAAACGGCTAAAAGTCAAGTAGTGTAAGAACTGACACTCGGAAAGACTTTTAGGCTATTCCTATTGGTTCTTGGAAATGAAAAATACTGTTGTAGTTTTCAGACACGCTTGCTTATTCTTTTTGTATTTTAATCATCAGTGCTCTTTTATACTTGTGTATAAATAGGAACAGATTGAGAAAAGTGAAAATAGTTTTGTGCATTAAAAGCTTAGACTTTTACAAAACCACTTTTCTCCTTCAAAGAGCAACTGCATCTCTGAGATAGCTCAGTGGTCTTGATTGTTGTCACTCAAGTATAACTTGAGTTTAGTGAGGAGGACACACCATACCTTGTCTATTCAATCCCAAGTGTTTATTCCGCAAACACTTGGGTAATAGATTCTTTGATTGATTTCTAATAAGAATTTAAAAGTTGAAAAACTTGTGTTTTTATATTTACGTTTTACTTATCAGTTGTAATTAATCAATACATTATTCTCAGTCATAAACACAATTAGATTAACTTTGTAGTTACTTCTAAGCGTGTAAAGGGAACAACAAGTGGTATCAGAGCCTCTGGTTTATAAAATCTTTCAAAAACTAAGAGTGCTCAAGGTTTTTAAAACCAAGATCCTACTATGGTTGATGTTAATGTTCCCCAGCTCGTCAATAAAAAGGGTGGCAGCTATTCATCTGTTGCTCCCAGACTCGAAGCTGAAAAATTTAGCAAGTGGAAAAAGCGAATGCTTTGCTACTTGACTGGTATGGAACCATACTACATCACTTGTATCAAGGATGGTCCTTTTGTCCCTAAGACTGCTGAGGGGCTAAACAAGCCTAAAGCTCAGTGGACCATTGATGAGAGAAGGGTGGTCAATCAAGACCAACGCCTGAAAAGCATAATTATATCTTGTCTTCCTGACTATATAATGGAATCAGTCATTAACTGTTCAACAGCCAAGCAAACTTGGGTTGACTTGATTAACAGCTTTGAAGGTCCCTCAGATACCAAGGAAAACAGGATCATGGACCTGAAACTTGAGTACAACACTTTCAGGGCAAAGGACTCTGAAAGTCTCTCTCAGACATATACCAGATACAAGACCCTGATAAATGAACTGTCAAATGATGGTGTAGTTTTGTCTAAGCATGAGATCAATGTTTACTTTGTCAACAGTCTCCCTGACAAGTGGCTAAACTTCTCACAAGGCCTCGAGGAATGCTAACCACATTCAGACCCTTGAGCTCCCTGAGATCTATGGAAGTTTGTCTATGAGGACAACTTAATCTCTAGGAGATACCCTGACTCAAACAAAGCTCTTGAGACCAAAAAGGCCCTGACCTCCTCACCCATATCAACTGCCTTTTATTCTAATAGTGTTGTACAGGATTTTCAAGAGGATTCTGATGATGAGATTGATGAAAGAACTGGTGATGAGTACCTAAATGACTTAAACTTGAAATTCCAAGAAAGGGCACTCCTTGCCAATTCAAAACGTTTTATCAAAAGAAATCAGTCAAACTTTTCAAAAGCTAAAGCAAATGAAACCACTGAGCGTTTCAAATGTGGAAAAAAGGGCCACTTTGCTAGAGACTGTTATTCAAAAACCATCTCAGAACCCTCTTATAAATTCTCTGGAAACAGTTCCTCAGGAACTAGCAAGTTTCAACCTAGAATGCTTCAGTCGACCCAACATTTTCAAAACAATAATGTTCAAAAGGGTCAAAAGGACTTTGAGGCTAAATATAGGAAAGCTAAGGCTAAACTTGCCCTCCTTGAAACTAATCCCTCAATGTCTCAGGCTGCTCAAACTTCCAAACCTGTTCAGACAAAGAAGAAGGTTCTTGTAGCAGAATCTTATGACTGGGATGAAGAAGAGGTCTCCTCAGAAGATGAGGAAATTAGAGTAAGTGCACCGATGGCACTTTCTGAAGATGATCAGGTGGTTGTTGGAAAAAACCATGCAAGGAATGGTGAATGGGTGAACATAACCATGAAGAAGGTAAACACTTTACTTTCAATGGATGATGATTCTGACTGGCAGTCCTATATGAATTATATTTGTGTAGATCTTAAGTTTGTAGAAGAACAAAGGCTTAACTTGCTTTCAAAATATAACAATCTTGTGTTAGAATTAAATAAGTGTAGAGATGAATTGCTTGTATTAAAACAAGCCAAGTTAGAAACTATTACACTACAAATTCAAAACACTGAGATTTTGAAACAAAATCAAGCTCTTCAAAATGAACTTAACAAAGAAAAGGCTGTTATTGAAGGCTGGACTAAAAAGAACCCCAAAGTCTATGAAACTGTGAGTCTAATTCCTAGTGAAAACAAGAAAATTATAGGAAAAGACCAACTCACTGAAACCCCCAGTGATAGTCACAGAGAAAAGACTTTTATTCCAGCTGGCATATCTTTTGAGTAGGAAATGGAACCCAAGTCAAATGACTGGATTTTCAGGGACAACCCAGTCAGTAAGTTACCTAACTTTGAGACTGGAAAAATCTTGCTTCCTGAAAGTCAGGCTCTGAAAAATATGCTTGGACTCACTGACCAACCCAATAGTACTGAGTCAGTCAATGAGTCTGAATCAGAATCATTTACACCACTCCCACCTCTGAAAGTCCTTCAGGGAGCTGCACCAAGCTCAGACCTCAAACCATTGGTCTACTCTCAACATTCTCCAAAGGAGAAACCAGGAATGGGAAAAACCATCCTGAAAAGGCAAACCCTTGAAGTCTCAGTTCATACTGATGACTCATCAACTTCAGTCCCCTCTGAAGTAAAAACAGAAAGCCCTGACTCAAAAATTGATCAGTTAGCTGAGCTTGTCAGGAAGCTGAGTGAGAAGATTGAATCTTCTGACAAGCCTTCTCAATCTAAGATGAAGGAACCCAAATCAGCTTCCTCAAGAACCAAACCAAAACCCTCCAAATCCCTGAAAAGGTGTGAGCTGTGTCACTATACCAATCATTTCACTGATGATTGCTATAGAATCCTTTACTGCATGATATGCAAATAGGAAGACCACAGGGCCTCTGATCACCAATCATACATAGCCACATCAAAGATGGCAAACTTTAAATCACAGGCTTTAAAATATCCTTCTGATTCTAAACAGAAACAGAAACAAAAGGCCAAGCCTTTTGCACCTTGCCCTCAATGTGGCTTCAATGACCACCTTCCTAAGGATTGTCTAATGAACAATAGTTGTGAAATTTGTGGAGATCCCACTCATGACACATCAGGACATGAGAAGGTCATTCAAACCAGAAGAGGTATGACCAAGTCATCCTCTCAGTCTACTGAGTCTACCTCAGCAAACAAATGCAAAACCTGTGGTAGCTCAGTCCACTCAACCACTGACCATGAATCAATTGTTTCCTTTAAGAAGGCTACTAAAGCCAAGCCCTCCAAGATGAGGGGTCCTAGAAAGAACTAACTCAGTTTACCATTTGTGCAGAGGCATGCCAGGGAGCCAATTTGGCATCTAGATAATGGATGTTCAAGGAGCATGACTGGTGTGAAAGAATATCTGCACAAATATGTAGAAGAACCAGGACCCAAGGTGGTATTTGCTGATAATTCATCATGTCTCACTGAAGGTTATGGTTCAGTAAACTGTAGTGGTATAGTCTTTACTAGGATAGCTTATGTCAATGGTCTTAAGTACAATTTGATCAGTGTCAGTCAACTATGTGATGCAAAGTACATAGTTCAGTTTGATGATAAGGAAGGAACCATCTTCAATGCAAATAAGGAAGTTGTCCTTATTGCACCAAGAAGGCAAGATGTTTATGTGTTAGACATGTCCATTCTAACTCAGAATGGAACTTGTCTCTTTGCTAAGGCCACTGAAACCCTCAACTGGCTTTGGCATAAGAGACTCTCCCACCTGAACACAAAAACATAAACAATCTTGTAAAACAAAACAAGGTCCTTGGCTTACCATCACTTGTGTTTTCAAAGGATAAACCATGCTCTGCCTGTGAAAAAGGTAAACATCATAGAGCATCCTTTAAAACCAAAACAAACTTTTCCATCAGGAACTGCCTTCATCTTCTCCATATGGATCTCTTTGGGCCCATCAGTCCTAGATCCATTAACCATGAGAAGTATACTCTGGTCATTGTGGATGAATACTCAAGATACACTTGGGTTTACTTCCTAACCAAAAAGAGTCAGGCAGTTGAAACAATCATGTCCTTTGTCAGGAACATTGAAAATCAAAATGACATTAAAGTCAAACAAATTAGGACTGACAATGGAACAGAGTTCAGAAACTATGAACTTAAATGTTTCTGTGATGAGAAAGGAATTTCCCAAAAATTTTCCTCTCCTTACACACCTGAACAAAATGGTGTTGCTGAAAGGAAGAATAGAACACTCATTAAAGCTGCCAGGACAATGCTAAATGGATCAGTCCTTTCCAAACACTTTTGGACTGAAGCAGTCAAAACTGCCTGTTATACACAAAACAAATCCATCATTGTCAAGAGACATAGCAAAACCCTTATGAGTTATTCAAGGGAAGGATCCCTGACATCAGCTACTTTCATGTCTTTTGGTGTCCTGTGTTTATTCATAATCACAAGGATCACTTAGGGAAATTTGATGCCAAAGCTGATGATGGATACTTTCTAGGATACTCACTTGTCTCAAAGGCCTTCAGGGTGTTCAACACTAGGAGATAGCAAACTGAGGAAACATTCCATATTACCTTTGATGAGAGCACTGATGCAATCAGTATCTCTAACACCTCAGTGGAAGAGATAGGTATTGATGATTCATCAAGATACCCTCCTGATGAACATCATCCTGACAATGATCCTTCCACTCAGTACCAAGCAAATGCTGACATCTTCTACTACATCATCCCTTACAACCTTCCTTACCCAACCATCACTGAGTTTGTTGAAGCACAAAGAAGTACTGATGCAATCAATCAGTCTGAACAAAGTACTCAGGAACCAAACAATCTCAGTGATCAATTAACCCAATCAGACACTCAAGATCTTGAAGATCATCAGGTGTCTACACCAGATCCTACCAATCAGGCCTCCACAAGTTCTAATCAGTATTCAAGACCTCAGGACAGTTGGACTAGGTCTCAGGATATAGAACTTTTCAATATAATTGGAGAGCCTACTGAAGGCATGCTCACCAGAAGCATGGCTGCTAGTCTAAGAGCAGCCTCAGCCAATGAATGCCTATTTGTGGACTTCATCTCCACAATTGAACCCAAAAGTGTCAAAGAAGCACTTAAACATCCAAGTTGGGTTCAGGCCATGCATGATGAACTGGAACAATTTGACAGAAACAAGGTAATGACCTTGGTCAAATGTCCTAAAGATGTTTCAGTCATTGGCATGAAATGGGTGTTCAAAAATAAATCTGATGAAAATGACATAGTCATCAAAAACAAGGCCAGACTTGTAGCCAAAGGCTGTAATCAACAAGAAGGCATTGACTATGAAGAAACATTTGCACCAGTGACATGGATGGAAGCCATCAGGATCTTCCTTGCATTTACAACCTACATGAACTTCAAAGTGTACCAAATGGATATTAAAAGTGCATTCTTAAATGGCTCACTGAAAGAAGAAGTTTATGTTCAGCAACCTCCCGGATTTGAAAGCAGTGAGTTTCCTGACTATGTCTGAAAGCTTAACAAATCCCTTTATGGACTGAAACAAGCTCCCAGGGCATGGTATGAAACTCTCTCAGCCTTCCTAATCCAAAACAAATTTGTCAGAGGCAAGATAGACAACACATTGTTTATCTACAGGACAAATAGTGATGTCATACTTGTACAAGTATATGTTGATGACATCATCTTTGGCTCAACAAATTATAAACTTTGCAAACAGTTTGAAAAACTGATGGCAAAGAAATTTGAAATGAGCATGATGGGAGAACTGACTTACTTCCTTGGACTGCAAATCAAGCAGACTGATAAAGGAACCTCTATCAGTCAAGAGAAGTATGTCAGAAGCCTACTAAAGAAGTATGAGCTAAGTGATTGTGCCTCAGTCAAAACTCCCATGGTTCCCCCCAACAATCTTTGTAACACCCCAACCCGACAAGGGTAAAGATGTCACAACAATGGTGACATATCAGAAACATACACAAGCATACATCTTCAATAATACAAAGGAAGTACAAAGGTTACAAGTGAAATACTGAAATTACAAGGTTACAATGCGACTACAAATTCTAACAATATAAAAACTTCTAATCATCTCTAAGCCAAAATAACTATCAAAGTCTTCTAAGTCCAAAAGTCTCTTCACTCATACCCAAACCCGTCGTCCTGCTTATTACCTGCCGCACACGAAAAGAAAACGTGCGGCTGAGCTTAAGAAGCTCAGTGAACAGATACATATACAAAGCAAAGAATAACGCAACAGAAATATAATATAGGCAATGGGAATGTCATAAGGTATAAACGAAATACATGGATAATAAGAGAAGAATAGGATAGTCATCCACCACGAGCCCAGAAACTCAAAGTCATAATCTCAACATCATAATCTCAAAGTCATAATCTCACAATCAGAGGGGATACCTCTTAGGCAACCAGATAATATGAGGGGTGTCCTCATGTATCATAATAGTGGAGTGATCAGCTCCCAGAAAATGTGAAAGGCATGTATTGCACACAGTACCAGTCACCTCAAAGTCATAACTCAAAGTCATAGTTAAATCCACTAAACATACAAATCTAGGATTGCAATCCATACGCCCCCAAACTCAAAGTCATCTCAAAATCATAATCTCAAAGTCATAATGGCCATATCATAATATAAGAGGGACGGTGTGAGAAATCACTCACCCACACATGAGTCATGCCAGTGGTGCATCACAGACATGGCCAGGTTACCTTCCTGGCTAGGTAACATAAAATGGCTCGGGTATCAAACTAAGAGTCAGGTCTCAATGTCATATCAAGGTGCATCTCAAGGTCATAATCAGAAGGTATATCTCAAGGTCATATCAAAAGGTTCATGTCAAAAGGATCATGGCAAAGGTTTAAAATCATAGCTCAACATCAATGCATAGGTGAAAAGACACCCTTACTAAAAAGGGTAGAGTATCCGTACCTTATGACGAAAGCAAAACAGAAACGAGCACAGAATATGGAAAACGGTTCAAGGTCTCTCCTTCTTCACACCTAAAGGAGTAGAAGGGAATTACAATTCATTCTTAATTAATTGCCTTTCCATTTTAGTAACTTTCTATTTTTAGCAGGTTTCCATATTTAGCAAGTTTCCATAATTAGAAAGTTTCCTTATTTAGTAAGTTTCCATAATTAGCAATATTCAAAATATAACTTAAGTTAAGTCATTAATTAGGTTATTATGGAAATAACATTCATTTTAATAAGTTATACAAGTTCAAGGTTAAATATGACAAGTTTCATAAGTTAGGGTTTTAATTGCAAACATCTCAAAGTTAAGGGTCTTGAATGAAAATATTGTAAACTACTAATTCAAGTACATCATTCATTCAGAATCACATCTCCCGTCCTTTAAGTTTCATAATTTTTCACTTCACACCCTTTAATTGTCAAAATTACAAAACAAACCTTATAATTATATAAATTACATTTTAACCCATATAATATCCATAATTTCACAACTAACCCTCAAATCCACTAAATTACAGAATATACATCCCAAATTAAGTATTGTACGAATTACAACCCTAAGTTTCACATAATTACATTTTTAGTCCCTATAGTTTACAAAACTTATAAATTAAATCATAATTCCATATTAATTACAAATCAACTCCATAAATTCCCAAATTTACACATTACCTCCCTATTAACCTTATTTTCACATAAAAGTCATAAGTTTCCTGAATTTACACTTTTAACCCCTCCATTTAAATAATTTCCAAATCGAAACCCTAATTTCATTTTAAATCCAAATCTTGATAATCTTACACCTAGGACCCTCATGTTATAATTTTTACCCTTTAGCACTGGTCTAACCAATATTCTAAAAATGGCCCACAAGTTTATTAAATTACAAAACACCCCCTTAATATTTTAAAACCAATTCGTATAACATATTATCTCACAAATTCAAACTCTAATCAATACAAATCATCACTCAATAATTTACACATCATAATAACATCATTTAAAAGTCAAATCCAGGTTTACAAACCCTAATCCCATCGAAAACCCTAATTCCACATTTTTCTCTATTTTAGTTCCAAAAATCTGATTTTAAATTAATTCCCAAATCGACATTTTGAGCTTCTAAAAATCAACCTCTTATTTTTCCTGGATCATATACTTTATATAGAGCCTAAGAAAAATAATTTCCATGCCTCAAAAATTCGTTTTCGATATATTAGAATTTACACTCATTTTAATGATTTAATTCCAAAACAACTAACACAAGTATCTATAATTCGAATTAGCATTTTTCCCAGCTTATTCCATGATCAAGTAATTCATAAAAATTATCAAGGCCACCCAGAAAAATCGTTTTGAATGTTTTCCATAATTAATCCATTTTACATATTTTAAATCCATTCGACCACTTAAAGCTTGCATGATTTAATTCCAACATTTTTCACAGATCATATATGATATAATAAGTGTAAGAAAAATACTAGATCAATTATTTAACCTATGGAAATCGTTTTTAGAATTATACCTCACGGATTGAGTTTTCGACAAGAATTAAATGTAGCGACCAAACGAAAGCTTCCCACAACCCATACCAATTTTTCTTAGCTTCCTTAGAACGTGTAAAACACCAGAAAAATGAGCTTGGAACTCCAGAAATTCGGATGAACAAGGAGAGAAATTGTTTGTGTGTTTTTGTTTTGTCGGCTAGGTTTTTTTTTGAAGAATAAAATGGATTTAGCTATAATATGGGGAGGAAAACGTGTCTAGGGGGAGGGATGAGGCCAAAAATTCGGCCTATACTTGGACAAAATCAAAATATTAATTTTGAATACCATTTTCCATATTTACCTATCCTTAATAATTTTTAAAATGATTTTATAAACACTTAATTACTTATTTAAGGATTTCGGTATACAAAGGTTATTTTGGTCATTTTGTACCTTGTAAAATGTTAATTGTAATAGCCAAAATTATTTGGTAGCATAACTTGTCCATTTCCAGAAGTTCGGGATTGATTTGGTACTTTATAACCTTTTATTAAAATTTTAAATTCATAGGGGCATTTTTGTCTTTTACCATGTTTTCAAATTTTTGGGTTTTACAATCTTGGTCATGACCTGGCTAGTAAATCAGTTAATCAGACTCTATTCAGAGGAATGATTGGGTCACTGATGTATCTACTTGCATCAAGGCCTGACATCCAATTCTCAGTATGTTTGTGTGCCAGATATCAATCTGACCCAAGAGAATCTCATCTCACAGCTGTGAAAAGGATACTCAGGTACCTGAAAGGTACTCCAAACCTTGGATTATACTATCCAAAATGCTCAGGCCTTGATCTTAAAGGATACTCTGACTCTGACAATGCTGGATGCAACATGGACAGAAAAAGCACCTCAGGCTCCTTCCAAATTCTTGGTGGAAAATTATTCTGTTGGAGTGCTAAGAAGAAACAATCAGTTGCCATGTCCTCAGCTGAAGCTGAATATGTTACAGCAGCCAGTTGTTGTGCAAATGTACTTTGGATGAAAAGTCAACTCAGTGACTATGGAATCCAGTATAAGATGGTTCCCATCTTTTGTGATAACACAAGTGTAATTGCCATCTCAAACAACCCTGTTCTTCATCAGAGAACAAAACACATTGACATTAGATATCACTTCATCAGGGACCATGTCATGAATGGTGACATTGAATTACACTTTAATCCTACAAATATCAGCTAGTTGATATATTCACCAAACCTTTGAATGAACCAACTTTCACAAGACTGAAAGCTGAATTAGGAATGTTGGATATTGAGAATCAGTCCACTGATTGAATCCATCCAACTGAGTGTAAATTCTGAAAAACTCAGGTCCCTGACTCAATGTGTTCCTCAGTGAAAAAGATCACTGAATCACCTTCCATGAACCCCTCACTGAATGAAAAGTCATTCAGGTCCCTCAAGATGACATTCAATGCTAACTTAAATGCTCTAAGTATCTAGTTAGTAAATGTCCGAGGTTGGTAACTGAATACCTATTTAATATAGGAATATATGTTCTTTTACCAACTGGCATACATATCTTGGGCCCCCACATACCCACTTGGCATTAAATGCCTCTCCTCACACATCATATATGTGATGATGTAATCCTTGCAAATTACACTTTTTGCAGACGGCACAACTGTTCACCTCGACTGTTGCGCAAAACCCGAGAAAGTGAGTGGTGGCATTTAATGCGGATCCCAAACGTTTTATACAAAACGGTTTTCAAATTTTGAGAATAATTCGCTTAATACCCAAATCAACCTTTCCTCCACTTTCCTATAAATACCACCAAAACGGATTAACACACACACGTTTTAGAAAATCTTAAGCAAACTCTGCCCTTTTCTTTCAAAACTATTGTGTGTGTTCTTCATCTTTAGAAAACCAGACCATTTTCTTGTAAAACCAAGACCTTTCAAACAAATGGCTACTTCTAAAGCTATAACCTACGCCCCAAATATGGAATTCACAATGGAGGGCGTTGACATGACCAAAAATAACGTCGTAGGAAACTTTGCCTACCCCGAAAATTTTTGGGCGTACAAGAATGTGGTTAAATATCTTCAAAACTGCTTTCTTGCTACGGCGTTCACAAAAACCCCTCAGTCATATATAATGACTATTGGGAATTGTTACAACAACAACCCTGTCGGACACCCCAATAACACGTGAGAATGCGAAAAGACCAATCCACGTACCCAAACCTTCATCAAGCATAGGTCTTGTTTCATGAGCTTTTAGCCAAGCCCACGACAGGAAAGGAAACACAGGGACATGAAAAACAACATAAGTACCTCAGGAACAATGCCAAAGCACCAAGATATGAGATTTTATTTTGAGTCCTGGAATCACCGGGGAGTAAATGGTCCAGAAAGGCATCACACAATGAGGGTTCTCTCCCACTATAAAGTTTAGGTCAACTCCAACCTTAGATCCAATCTTATAAAAATCGGCAAGACAAAGTCTTCCTAGATTCCGTCAATTACACATTTGTTAGCCCTATTAAAATTTAAAACCCTTTAAAGACCTTATAGGCTTCAACACTCTGACCAAAATGTTATGCATCAGACCCAAATCTCACATGTTCCATTCCTACAAGCAAAGAAAAGGGCAAAAATAAGAAGATCCCAGAAGATGTTAACACCCAAACCACTCAACCCTGAACCCACCCAACTAATAACAACCAGCAACCTTGAGCCCATTCTTGAATCTTACTTAAAACAAACGCCCACAGGTTCTGAATATCTTGTCCCGGGCAAAATCTCATGGTACCCTACTGACACCCAGTGTTGTTTATTACCCGATGAAGCATTTACCAATTGTTAGGAATACATGGGTACCAAATCCTTGGTCCCCCTTTTACAGAAGGAACATCATAACAGTTTCAGTGGGCGAGAAATCACCAGAGCGAGAAAGGCTTAGTAGGCAGTCACCTTGATTGGTCCCAACAACACCTCATGATATTTAAACCAAGGGTTCAGAACGCTGTGAGGAACAAGGAGGACAGCACTGGAACGACTCAAAGTCATTAGAAACCATCAGTGCTTAGATTAAGACCCGCCACACGAGGCAAATTTAGGGGAGCAGGTTCAGAATTTAATTTGCGGATATTAGAAGTTCAGGATGATAATCGTAGGTTAGTTTTGCTTAATTTTTTGCTGCTGAAAATGGAACCACTCTCCTCATCCCTGACATCAACAATTCATGTACTCTTTCTGAGGGTCTCCTCAATGAAATCCCAAAACATCATTGCATATCAGTCTATCATCTGTTTATTCTTGTTGCAGAAATATGTATGCTTTCCACTTATTTTAAAGGCTGTAAAGTTCCTTTACAAAGAACCAGTACATGCTTTTGGTTTAAACAATATAAAACTGTAACAAATATGCTATTAGGGCTATGTTTGAAGAATTAGGAAAATGTATTAGTTCGAAACTTACTGACAACAACTCTGACCTGAGGAATTGGTTTGCATTTATGAGGAAGAAAGATTTCAATTAGCAAAATTAGGCTTTTTATCGAGACTCGGAGATGATCACTGATCCAAAGGAAATAATGGATATAGAAGACCACCTCCCCAACATATTGGCCTTCCAAGCTTTTTCATTAAGCTCAAACATAAGGTCTCAGAAGATTTCTTTCTCATCAGTGCTTTCCAAGTTATGAAAAAATCACACAGAAGAATTGGTTAGTTTCATCTTGTTTTTAAAAGAGTTTAGGCCAATTCTAGCCAACTGCTACCTCAGAACAGTATTGTGCACGCCATACTTAGGCTGCTGAACCAAGCTACTTTCTGGCTCATCTGAATTTACTTTTCGGATTTTTTTTTAGGTACTTTGAGTTGTTGAAAGAAGATTGCAAAAGTTAGGATAAATTAGAATAGCATTGCACAAAATTTTGCGCCATTTTGCTTTACCTGCTGTCACAGTAAGTTTGAGTAGGTTTCTGAGTTTAAGCTGCTGAACTAAGGCCAAATTGGAGTTCGATTGGTGTTTGAAATTTAGGACTATTAGTGTTTTTCTATTGTATCCTGGGTATTCTTGCTTTTGCCCCCTTATAGTTCCAAAAATTAGCTTATCAGATGCTTATTAAGTAGCTAGAAAGTAGGGTGTTAGGGCTGCAATTTCTGTTTAATGTCTGCTGCAGCTTTTGTGCTTTTCTGCTTATTGGCTTTTCTATAACTGCTTATTTTAGTGTCATTTTGCTTATTTGTTGCTTCTTTATGATTCCTGAACTTTTGGTACTGAGATTTGCTTATTTGCTTATAATTTGCTTTTTGGCTTATTCTCAATAAGCCCAATCTGCTTATTTCTGCTTATCTGGTACTAGCTGCTATTTTTCTTAAAAAGTAGATTAGTTTTTAGAATTTACAAAAAAATCCCAGATTTATTTGAGTTGTTTTGCTATTTTATATGCATTTTCTTAGTTTAAAGTATTTTTTAAATAATATAAAAAGAAAAGAAAAGAAAATGGTCCCTAGACTTTCTGTTTGAATTAAAATCGGGCCTGGGAAGTTTTAGTTATAAAACAGTTTGTTAATTGGCAAATTTAGTCCCTGTCTTTTATTAAGTCTATAATAGTTTCAGTTTTTACACTTTTAGTCCCTAAACTTTTACAAACTTTTGTTTTCTTTGTTTTCTTTTATAAAATCAGTTTTAATAAATTCCATTTTCAGTCCCTTGAGTTTTTAGCTTTGCACTTTAGGTTTATTTCTTCACTATTAGTTTTATAAAATCTCGGGATTAGCCCGGGATTTGCATTATTTGATTTCTTTTTGTATGCATTTATTTTAATAGCGTAGATTGTTGCTTTTAATTTTCCATATTTTAGTGTAATCAATACCAAAATAATCTTTCACGTTCACTTATTCACTTCACATTTTCACGACACCGAATCGACTTAAACGCCGTCAAACCTTCGTTGGGAGAACGACCCGGGGAAATATTTTCACGAATATTTCTTTGGAAAAATAAAAATAAACAAATATATTACATAAATCAAAATGGCGCCGCTGCCGGGGAAGGCTTGAAACGTTGTCGTTGATTCGTATCGTATTTTGTGTATTGAAGAACCTTCCCCGTGGAAGTTATCGTCTTGTTTTGTAAATAAATTGTTTTTGAAAAATAAAAAAAAATAATAAATAAAAAACCATTTGAATACTTGTCACCAAGTATTCACAATACCAAAAAAAAAAAAAAAAAAAAAAAAAAAAAAAAAAAAAAATCGAAAAATAAAAAAATAATTAATTAAAAAAAAAAAAAAAAAAAAAAAAAAAAAAAAAAAAAAAAAAAAAAAAAAAACACTTTTCCTAAAGTGTTTTCACCATTAATAAACATCCTCGGTCTTCCGTTGAAGGAGGGCGGTTGTAAACCATTCCGAATAAACAACAAAACAAATCGTGAAATTAAACGTTATCGGACTACTTTAATTCTACAACCGGATAAGCGGGAAATACGGAAGCTTTGACATTAAATTGCAAGCTGAAGAGAGATCCATTCTTCTCTCCCGTTCCGTCGCGAGTAGTTTTGAAGGAAACGGTTACGGATAACGTAACGGTTACCAAAAATAAAATAAATTTGTTTTTCAAGGTTTTTATAAATATAAAAATCCAAAAAGATTTTTCTTTTCAAAATTTTATTTTCCTTTTTCTTTTGTGTTATTCAATGTTTCTAAATTATAAAATCCTAAAAATAATCTTCTTATCCTCTAAAGTTTGATTCTTTTTCTCACACCCTCTTATGTTTAATTCTTATGGATCCGACTTGTGTTAAGTGTGGTGAACCTTTCTTCGGAGGGTTTTGTGTTTGGTGCACGTGCGAGCAATGTGGTAGTAATATTCGTGATGGAGTTTGTTGGTTTTGTAATTCTCACACGTATGTTCAAAGGTCGTTCAACAATCTTTCAAACGTTCCCGATTACCCTCCACCGCCGCCTCCATTCACTTGTTTTAGTTGTGGAAACCCATCCGAAGAAGGAGTACCTTGTGGACAGTGTTTTTGTAATCAATGTGGATATACCAATTGTATGTGCTATGTCCCGAGTGTTGAAACGTCTTACGCTTACGATACGAGCTTTGATAATTATCCTCAAAACGATTTCAATCCTCCTTCTCAAAACTCTTATGAGCAAGAATCATATTTCAATGATCATTCATCAAATTTTGAACATTGTGGGGGATCGTTTGATAATTCTTATTTTGAGCCAAATTTGTGTTACGATTCTCATGGTTTTAACCAACCCCCACAAAATCCCGGCAATTGTCCAAATCAGATAGAATGCGCGAAATTGAAAGAATTTGGGAAGACTTCCAAGAAGTTAAGAGATTGGTGATTAAACACTATACTTCTACTCCCGATCCTCATGAGAAGTCTATAGAAGAATTACTTGCCGAGGAAAAAGAGGCTAATTTTCGGAAGGCTTTACAGAACTGTGCTGACGAGGAGAGACTTGTGTCATTCAACGTTTTCCCTCAAATTTCACCTATCTTTCCTCCCGTAGAACCCGAGGACTCTTTAATAATGGGGGACGAGCATCTAAACACTATTCCGGCAACGGAATCGGACGAATTCGAAAAGTCTAGTGTTGAGAACCTCGTCCCAATCCAAAGTGAGTCCGGGGAAAATTCTAACGGTGATTGTGAAATTGTTAAAGATGATCGTCTTGATAATCACGTTGATACGAATGATAAGCCGTTTGATGATATGTACGTTGAAAAGAACGAAGATGAGATGTTCTCCGATTCCGACAATGACGATTCGTTATCTTGTGGAGACATCGATTATATTGATGAGTCACCTTCTGAGCTCGTCAGTTTAGAAGAAGAGAATGATGAAGAAACAGAAATCCAAGATGATGCTCTTCGTGAGAAATTATCTACAATTTATCTTCTCATTTCTAGGATCGAGGCATTACATGATCCTCCGACTTCTTCATTTCCTATCCCCGTTATGGATAGTGACTTCTTACCCGAGCTTGAAATTTTTCGATTTGAAGAGACGAGTAGTGGCAGTCCCACTATTCATGCTGATATTTCTCTTCCGGATTATGAGTATTTCGACTTTGAGATCAATTCCGAACTTAATTTGAGCAATATTTCTGATAATCCGTCACGTGACTCTCTTTTAGAGGATGTCGATCGATTTCTTGCTTCGGATGACTCGATACCCTCGGGTATTGAGAATGGCGAGAATGGTTTTCAAAGAAACGTACTTATTGAAGAAATTAATGATGATGATTTACTTTCTGAGGCTGATTCATTTATCTTTGATTTACCGTCTTCTCGTCCATCCGCGAAACCACCGGATGTAGATCTTGGATCCGGTGTGAATGAAGTAATTGATGGAGTGGTGGACAAGACTTATGATATTGATGATCCCGTGCTTGATATTTTACCCACCCAACCCACCCGTGATTCCAATGATGTTTATGCTTTCACCATCCGAGTGTTTCACCCTTTCTTTTCTTATCCCCTCATTTCTCCATCTTTCCACTCCTCCGGGAGTGAGGATACCGTCTTCGACCCCGGCATCTCCGTTCTTCATGCCGGGTGTCCGTTACAGGGTGTCCGTTCCTCTTGCTCCCCCAAGGACAAATAAATTCGGGGCGAGTCTAAGCTTTCCGACTCGATAAATAAACAAGCGCTTCGTGGGAGGCACCCCATGCTTATCCTTCTATCTTCTTTTCTTATTTCTAATAAAGTGAGTGAGGAGGGCTTCCTCTTCCATATCTTGTGTTTCGTGTTTTTCTGTGCTGTGTCCAGGAATGCCCGATGATGAAGACTCTCGTGCTCGTAGTTTCCTTCACGCTACTCGAGTTTCATCATCCGTTGCTCATCCGATATCCTAAATCTTATCGTTTTACATCTATCTTTTGGCATAATTAATAAACGGCCTTAGATTTATGTAGGAGAACCCTTACCTTTAAAACATTGAGGACAATGTCTCGTTTTAGTCTGGGGGGTAATCTGTCGATTCGATTTTTGCCTTGCATTTTTGTAAGTTTTCTCATGCAACCCCGTTTTTTCCTCCAAAATTTGAAAAAATCCAAAAAAATGAGAAAAATTTAAAAATTTTGTGCAAAAATATAATAAATTTTTGACATCTTTGTTGATTTTCCGCTGGAGAGAGTAGGAATAAAATTCTGACTTGATCGGGCGTGTTGAGCCCTAGCTTGTTCCTTTAACCCTTTATAATCTATAAGCTCGTGCTAGTCTTTTACACAAGGAGCTAGAAAACGCGAATTCTTTTTTAAGAGTTGCAAGTTCCCGTATTTGACTTTATATATGCATGGCTTGATTATTTGGCTAAGCATTCGCGGATCTTATTATTTAAGATTTTAAATTTGCGAAGAACGAGAAATGATAGAGTTGTTTATAAGTTAGATTGCTAAACGTGGAGTAGTTGGATCTCTTTAGAGCTCATCAAAGTTATTTGTGGCTTTTTGTTCCCATAAGCTTGTTTCACTCAAAAATAGAAATCTAGGAATAATTAAAGCTATTTTAGTTTTGGCGATAATTAGTTTTTATCTCTTCCTTAGAAAATCCTTGCTTATGAAAGTTGGGTACACATCAAGGTACTGCCAGTGTTACGGTGTAATAGACTATTCCATCTTGCCGGCTCACAACCGATGTTGGGATTGTTATAAAAGCCGTAGGACTCGGGATTTCGCAAAATATATAATGAATAATGAATAATAATAATAATCCAAAGCCATAAAAAGTTTTCTGCATCTTGCCGGTTCGCAGCCGATGTTGTAGACTTCTAATAAAGGCAGAGGAAAATTTCCAAGGTCATAATAGACTATCACATCTTGCCGGTTCGCAGCCGATGTTGTGATTGTTATAAAGGGCCAAGGATTAATAATATGTGCTTAATAATGTTAAAAATGCCAAATTTCGACTCCGAGGTATCCTAATAAAGGCTTCCGTCTCTGGACTCGTAGATGAGTTGTTTCGGTCGCAAATAAAAGGGATATCCTCAAAATCGTGTTAAATCAGAGACCTTGATGTGGACCTCATTTTTGTATGCAACGGTTTTCGAGGGAAGGTTTGGAAACTACTTAGCGTCTAAACTAGGTATCTTTATCGGCTTAAAAATTATCGAAACGAGAATTTGAAGAAATTCATTTCTCACCAAAAATAAAATAAATAGAGGAAAATAGGAATTTGGGAACAAGGAGTCCACAATTAGCTTTCTGGGTAGTGTTGGCAATCTAACTTGTAAATGACAATGATTTCGTTTTTAAGCTTAGTTTGGGGACTTGTGAAAAATCAGGGACGACGAATTTTATCCGTATGGTCACTTCTTCATGAGTCGTGTTTCCTGCTCGAAGATCCTAAAAGTTATCGTGAGATAATGATTGTCAACAAAAGCCGTCACATGAATAATGAGAAAAATATAAAAATACAAAAATAGAATAAAAGGAAAATTGGGGAGTTTTTAGAACTTAAGATTTCTTAATCTCTTTTGAAAATTTTGCTACTTCTCAAAGTTAGTAAAAAGGGGTTAGAAATTTTCGGTTTTAAAAATGTGTTTTTATGACATTGCATGAGGACATTGCAATACTTAGTCTGGGGGATTTTGGTATGTGCTAAAACACATACCTTTTTCGACCAAAACCGGACCCAAATAGACCAAAAACCCGACCAAAATGCCAGATATATTGTGTTTTTGTGTTTTTACATATGCAGGCACGGATATCGAAGAAAAGGACAAAAACAAGCAAAGACCGGGAAAACGAGCACAAGATATGGAAGTTTTATTTTTAGCCGGAACCGGGAAAGAAGAAATGGTCAAAAAGGCATCCGAGGTCCTCCCACTATCAAAGTTTGTCAACTCCAACCCTTAGATTATCTTTTAAAATATGGCAGCAAAGGTTCCTTAAGAATCCAGAAAATACACATTTAGTCCCTTAAAATTTAAAACCCTTAAAACCTTATACCTTAAACCCGGATCCAAACTTTAATCCAACCCAACTCACCTAATATCCTAAACCCAGCCCACACTGAATATGATCCCAGCCCACTAATCCTATACCCGAGCCCAACCCCACAACCCGAACCACCCAATTTATTAAAACCAGTCAACTCTTATAAGTCTCGGTCAAATAAATATATAATAAATTACCCCGCCCCCTTTCTTATATTTTCCCCAGAAAATCACTGTACCCATGAACCCTAGTTTTTTTACCCGTACGAATTTACCCAATTAAGGGTATAATTGACCAATCATTGGTCTTCTAAAAGATATCTGAGGTGTCAGGATGGGCAGAAGCGCATGAATGGCTACGTGGCAGGCCATGATTGGTCCGAACACCTCATCGATTTTAATCCAAGGGTTGTGAACGATTTGATGACAAGGAGATGAAATGGAGGGCTACGATTAGAAGATGATGGCTATATATTCAAGACCTTACTCCACGGATTCACGATTTAGCTAGGAGTTAGATAATTTAGGGTTAGCTTATTAGGGGTTTAGGAGTAGATTAATGTAGGTAGCTTTTAGCTTAATTTTCTGCTTATTTGTAATCTCTTCATTTCCAGTCTCAAAATTCTGTACTCAATTTTAGTTTTAATGAAAGTCAAACATTTGGTCAATATTTCTATTCTTCTGTTTTTTTTTTCTGCTGCTGGTACTGCTTATTCCCTTTTAATTGCTCAATATGGCTAGTTAAAGTTCCTTTATCAAGAGGTCAGTAATGCTTTTGGTTAAATCATTTTAATGTTAAAAATAGTCTATTAGAGGGTGTTTGGTTTAGGTTTATGTGAGGTTAATTAGTTATGTTACTGTTCTATTGCACTTTAATGAGATTTGGTTTAGCTTTCTGGTAGGGTAGATTAGATGTTTCAGTAGGAATTAGTGTTTTTAATGCTTTGTTGAGGATGATGAGTTGATAGGAACTAGGTTTAGAATCATTACTGCCTTCATAAGCTTTTCATTTAGCTAAGCTTATTTAGTTAGAGTATTTTGTGTTTTCATGCTTCTTACATTAGTTTAAGAGATCACACAGAAGAATTGGTTAGTTTCATCTTGTTTTTAAAAGAGTTTAGGCCAATTCTAGCCAACTGCTACCTCAGAACAGTATTGTGCACACCATACTTAGGCTGCTGAACCAAGCTACTTTCTGGCTCATCTGAATTTACTTTTCGGCTTTTTTTTTAGGTACTTTGAGTTGTTGAAAGAAGATTGCAAAAGTTAGGATAAATTAGAATAGCATTGCACAAAATTTTGCGCCATTTTGCTTTACCTGCTGTCACAGTAAGTTTGAGTAGGTTTCTGAGTTTAAGCTGCTGAACTAAGGCCAAATTGGAGTTCGATTGGTGTTTGAAATTTAGGACTATTAGTGTTTTTCTATTGTATCCTGGGTATTCTTGCTTTTGCCCCCTTATAGTTCCAAAAATTAGCTTATCAGATGCTTATTAAGTAGCTAGAAAGTAGGGTGTTAGGGCTGCAATTTCTGTTTAATGTCTGCTGCAGCTTTTGTGCTTTTCTGCTTATTGGCTTTTCTATAACTGCTTATTTTAGTGTCATTTTGCTTATTTGTTGCTTCTTTATGATTCCTGAACTTTTGGTACTGAGATTTGCTTATTTGCTTATAATTTGCTTTTTGGCTTATTCTCAATAAGCCCAATCTGCTTATTTCTGCTTATCTGGTACTAGCTGCTATTTTTCTTAAAAAGTAGATTAGTTTTTAGAATTTACAAAAAAATCCCAGATTTATTTGAGTTGTTTTGCTATTTTATATGCATTTTCTTAGTTTAAAGTATTTTTTAAATAATATAAAAAGAAAAGAAAAGAAAATGGTCCCTAGACTTTCTGTTTGAGTTAAAATCGGGCCTGGGAAGTTTTTAGTTATAAAACAGTTTGTTAATTGGCAAATTTAGCCCCTTTCTTTTATTAAGTCTATAATACTTTCAGTTTTTACACTTTTAGTCCCTAAACTTTTACAAACTTTTGTTTTCTTTGTTTTCTTTTATAAAATCAGTTTTAATAAATTCCATTTTCAGTCCCTTGAGTTTTTAGCTTTGCACTTTAGGTTTATTTCTTCACTATTAGTTTTATAAAATCTCGGGATTAGCCCGGGATTTGCATTATTTGATTTCTTTTTGTATGCATTTATTTTAATAGCGTAGATTGTTGATTTTAATTTTCCATATTTTAGTGTAATCAATACCAAAATAATCTTTCACGTTCACTTATTCACTTCACATTTTCACGACACCGAATCGACTTAAACGCCGTCAAACCTTCGTTGGGAGAACGACCCGGGGAAATATTTTCACAAATATTTCTTTGGAATAAAAACGATTAATCAACTATCTGAGAGAATTCTGGTGTACAGCAGTGGCAACAAGCCCTGAGGACACCAAAGAATCAATAATCACGTTGATGAATGGGAGAAAGACCCTCTCACTGGATTACCCAACCTTCATCAAGGCCACAGGTCTTGATTTCACTGAGAACTTTGAGCCCAACCCCACTGACCAAGAAGTAAAGGCCGAATTGCTTTTACTAGGGCCACATGACCCAAAACAACTTGACGTAGCCTCAGGAACATTATTGGCCAAAGCACCAATAATTAAGACTTGGTTTCATCCTGTCTGGAGGATCCTGATGACCTTTTTCATTCAGGTCCTTGGGGGCAGTAAATCCTCCACGGAGCAATTGAATGCATCACAACAATTGATGGTGTTCAGTCTCCTGGAGGGTAGAAAGATTGACATCGGAGGAATAATCTTCCGAGACCTCGTAGCCAAGCTATCAGGAAAATCTAGGCAAAGACACATGTCTTACCCTAGGTTCATTTCCTGTGCGCTTCAGGACTTACTAGGATCTGATTATGTTAGGCCTGACGTTGAGGGATCTAAACCTGACATCCTTCATAAAGCCAACTATTCAAGAGACCTTACTGAGGTACAACCAGTCTCCCTGACCACATACATGCTGTTTGTCATTCAGGGAGCAAATGTTGTCTCACATGTTCCTTCTCCTACAAAGCAAAAGAAGAAGAAAAATAAGGAAGGGTCCATGAAGGTGGTTAAACCCAAACCACTCACCCATGAGACCTCTGCCTCAGAGCCTAAAGAAAGGCAAACAACGGCCAAGACCTCTGAGACACCCATTCTTGAGACCCTCTTGACTTTAAAACAAACGCCAACGGAGGATACTGAGAAATCATCCTCAGTGTCCTCGGGCAAAACCTTTCCTCATGGCCCTACTGACATACACAAGTCAGTGGGGTCTGGAACCTTTACCCTCTCACATCCGGATGAAGGCATTAATCAATCCCAACCTTTGCCTGAGGGAGTACAGGGTCCTAAATCCTCGGTAGAGCAGCACTACTCTACTGAGAAGGGGACCCACACCCAATCACATCCTGTTTACGGTCCTGAGAAATCACACTCAGGATCTCAGGGAGAAAAGGACCCTAAATCCTCAGAAGGGCAGTACAACCCTGATGGGAAGGGGGTCCATCAACAATCATTGCCTCATGATAGTACTGGAAAGACTCGAAGGGATTCAAACCACCCGCTGATACGGAACCCACAACCCCTCATGGCGGATCCAGTCACTCGGGAACTGACTCCAAAGTCCAGGCTGAGAAAACCCACTCAGTGCACTTGGAGGGTCAGGACCCGGCCACAACGAAGGCAAGCCCTCTTCTGAGGGGGAGCCAGGTTCAGCCAAGGTTCCTAATCTTGCGGATATTCAGAATCTCATGGATGAAGAATCCGATGAGGAGATGGTAGATTTTGGGGATGAAGAAATTTTTGCTGCTGAGGAGGAAATGGAGACTGAAACACACAACTCTCCTCAGCACCCTGAACAACAACAATCATCTCCTCCTCCTGAGGATCAACAACCCCTCACCATAACCAACCCAACAACATCATCATCATCATCAGGTCACTCATCTGCTCCTGCTACTCCTCAGTGGTTGCAGAAATATGATAATGTTCTTCCACTTACTGAAAGGCAGCTGGTAATGTTTCTCCACAAAGCCAACCATGCTCTCTTTCGTGAGATTACTGAAGAGCAATGGGATCAACATACTGAAGCAGCAGCCAACTATGCTAACTTCAGGGCTAATGTTGAAGAATCTCAGGGCAAAGTGCTTCAGGTCGCCAAACTTACTGACAAACAACTCGGTGACCTGAGGGAATCTCTTGATTATATGGGAACTGAACAAGACAAGCAGCTCACCAACATACTGAAGGCTCTTGATCATATTCAGGAAGAACTCGGAGATGATCCCACCCTGATCACAAAGCTGAAAGAGTACATGGATACTCAGAAGACCACCTCCACCAACATTACTGAGCTTCTCAAGCTTCTTCAGGGGGTGGATCTCAAAACCATAAGGTCTCAGCAAGATTCTCTTCATCAGTCAGTCGCTGATTCCAAGGAGTACCTGAACAAAATATCCTCAGCCTTTGATCAGCTCTCAACAAAACATAATGAGCTGATCACCCACTATACCACCAAGGTCACTGAACTCACCACCACTCAGAATGCCATGGCCGAAGAAATGACCAACTGAAGAATGAGACCTCTGAAATGAAGAAAATGGTCTCCAGCATCCTATCTATTCTTCAGGCCTCTCCGGTTACCCCAACTCCTCAGTCAACAGGTGCATACACTGAAGTTCCAGCACCTGTTGAGGGGGAGAAATTTGATGATCGTACTCCTGAACCTTCATCCTCAGGACTTGTTGTTGCTACAATCCCTGTACAACCTGAAGCCATAGCAACAGAAGTGCCTGAGACTTCCACCAGTCAACCCCCTCCCACTGACAAAGGGAAGGGAATCATGGTACTGAAGATCCTCAACTGCAATTGGTTCCGGCATCTACCGAAAGGCGACCAGACCCGGATGCACCATTTATGGTTGAACTGGATGGTGGAAAGACCTTCTTTGGGAATCCAGCGGAAGTTGCCGTAGTCTTGCATGAACAGGACATAAGAAGGGCCAAAAAAAAGACAAGCAAATCAACAGACCTATAATTGCTGAGGTTGCCAAGGAGGTAATAAAGGAGACTGATCAGGATATCAGGGGGGAAGAATTCCTCAAACTTCAGGCCGACCGCATCAGGGAACACAATGAGCAGGTCAGGCTTAAAGATGAAAGGAGGAAGAAAACCTATGAGAGGTACATGTGGCACATGACAAAGACCAAGGGTGAAGGCACAATCACTGACATGACCATTCACCTCACCAACCCAATAAGCGTTACGGTTCACAGGGGACCAAGAAAGTCTGAGGTAAATAAACCCTTCAGATTCTCAGAATATGGGTTAAGGGAATGGGACATGATGATGCCCATCCTGAGGAAGAAGCATGGCAAGATCGTTCCCAGCCTTCTCAAGACCCTGAACTCTAAATATGAGGAACTGAAAAAAGTGGCTAAGAGTTTAGGAATAGATCATGAGAAGGCGCTTGCTTCTCAGGGACTGTTAATCCCTGAACCTACTCAGAAGACGGGGAGGAAAAGAAAAGTTGTGGGTCAGGAGCCTGAACAATTCATAGCTGCTATTCACTGCAACAGGATTCCTCCTCAGGGAGTCAAGTTTGTTCCCAACCTGGTCATCAAGGAGCCTGGGTATGGTATATTCTTTGTTGATGAGTTCAGCCAATCGGCCTTCCAAAGAGTCAGTGACATCAACCTTGTGGAAACGACAACTCTTCTGGCATACAAGCTAATGGCACTTTCCATGAAGACTCCTGAAAATGAAGAGTTTGTCAAGCTGATGGATAGGATGATGAAAGAGCGACCTGGCAAAGAAGTGTTAGTGTCGAAGAGAGCTAAACTGGAACTCTTGGGTATCTTGGAAGGAGAACAAGAACCCTGAGTATTATGTTAGATGTTAGGACCTTGTAAATGACATAAATAAAATGATGGCCCATGTTTTTGTTATATCAGTGTCCTTAATAGCTTTCTAGTATATTCAGTATGAGAAAAAGCCCTTTGTCTCACTCATAACTGATCGAAACACTTAGGCATAATTTATATCCAAATAGGGGGAGATTGTTGGGTCCGTCAGTACCCAAGAGTCCTTAAAACAGGATTTGGACACAAATTAGCCAAGTGTTAATCAACTGTAAACACTCTTAAGTCACTGAGTGAACAGTCACTCAGTGAGTCACCTTCAGGATGCTTAAGACGAGTCTAGGAAGAAGGATTCACCTCTCAGGAAGGCGGAACTCCCTGAGTAGGACTTAATCTAAAGAAGAAGATGATGGGTTCAGTGAGTATTGGACAAGAACTCACTGAACCCCAGTCTCCTCAACAACAATAAGTGATTAAAGACTGAAGACTGAAGGCGTAGACTGAAGAACCTGAAGTCTGAAAGAAAGGCGGGATTAGGCGGGAAGAGTTTGGATAGATAAGGAGTAGTCTTATCGGGCCAGAAACGAACCTTCCCTAAAAATGGCTAAAAGTCAAGAAGTGTCAGAACTGACACTCGGAAAGACTTTTAGGCTATTCCTATTGGTTCTTGGAAATGACAAATATTGTTGTATTTGTCAGACACGCTTGCTTATTCTTTTTGTATTTTAATCATCAGTGCTCTTTTATACTTGTGTATAAATAGGAATAGATTGAGAAAAGTGAAATAGTTTTGTGCATTAAAAGCTTAGACTTTCACAAAACCACTTTTCTCCTTCAAAGAGCAACTGCATCCCTGAGATAGCTCACTGGGTCTTTATTGTTGTCACTCAAATATAACTTGAGTTTAGTGAGGAGAACACACCATACCTTGTACTTGAGTTTAGTGAGGAGAACACACCATACCTTGTCTATTTAATCCCAAGTGTTTATTCCGCAAACACTTGGGTAATAAATTCTTTGATTGATTTCTAATAAGAATTTAAACGTTGAAAACTTGTGTTTTTATATTTACGTTTTACTTATCAGTTGTAATTAATCAATACATTATTCTCAGTCATAAGCACAATTAGATTAACTTTGTAGTTACTTCTAAGCGTGTAAAGGGAACAACAATTTATAATGTGCTAGGTGATGGAAATTGTGGGTTTCGGTGCGTTGCCGTCGGTATTGGTTTCCACGAAGATGCATGGCGCGATATTCGAGCTGATTTAAGGCAAGAGTTAGACAATCGAGGGACTATTACATAAGTATGTGGTGGCATGATGGCTTTAACTGAATTCGGAGGTCGGTAGACTGGTTCGAAGATGGATTTGCACCGCGGGCCTACTGGATGAGTATGCCAAACACAGGGTTGGTTATTGATTCACAGATTAATTGGCCAGTTGTATCTATATCCCAACAACAAAGTTATACATGTTTTCCGCTTTAGTTCGGTCCAGACTTATCACAAGAAATTGGCCCCCTTGTGATTGCCCGTATGGGGCACGACGAGTGTGCTCACTTCATTTATGTAACGCTGGATGGAAATTCACCACTCCCCATTACTCAGCTACAATGGAGGTCATACAGAGTTCCCAATGCATCAGCATGGGAAACTTTATATTCCGATCGACAACGCATGTATACTGAAATTATTGAGAATAGTTGAGCACAAACATAGTAAATGATTACTCATTTATGTTGTAAATAATTATACCGACAAAACATTGTAAATGATTACTGATTTATGTTGTAAATAACTGTTTGTATTCTGACACGTTCAAAACATAGTAAATGATTAAAAATTTATTTAAATTAACAATAACATTACTGATTTATGTTGTAAATTATTATACAAATTCTTTGGCCAGGTGGAACGAAAAAATCATTTTTTTGTGTCGCTGTCGGAGAGGATCCATTATAGAAAGGACATTTCGTACAGACGCTACTTATGGTCAACCGTATTATGCATGTCCTTTTTCAGTGGTAAATAATCATACGTTTGCTTAGTTATGTAAATAATTTGTTTGTTAAGAATACATTTCTTATAATTTTCTTAACATGTAACAGCCAGGAACAAAATACTATGGGTGTGGAAACTTTATGTGGAAGGATGCTTTTCAAAACAAGCACTTTAGTCAAGCCTTTTCTTCAACGTAGTGCTCAAACTGCGTAGCTAAAAATAATAAGATTGACAAGCTTGAAACAAGAAACAAGATGTTATTGTCTCAAAACAAGATGTTGATGACAAAAATAAAGACGCTGGAGGCATCACTGGAATTGGCAAGGAATTTTGAGGATCACACATGTCAGTCGGGTGCAATGCTCCAAGAGCTTTTAGATGAAATAAATAATCTTCATGTGTAGTAGGTGTTGTTTTTAAATAATGTGTTAATGTTGTTGTTTAATTGAATAATAAGAGTTGTTGTTGTAGTTGTTTAATGTGTTAATGTTTAACGTGTTATTGTTGTTGTTTAATTAAATAGAAATATATTAGACGAGTACAAAAAACATAACAAATAAACACTACAAAAAACATTACCAAAAAAAAAAATAATAATAAAAAATAAAATAAATAAATAAAAAAACAATAAAAGGCAATTGTACACTCTTCCTACTAGGAGGGTTTGTATAACTCCACTCCACGTGATATTCATTCACTTGCTTTATTAACTTCACAAAGTGAGTATAATAAAATTACTAAATGTCTTTTTATCTTATTTTTTTTTCTAAAATGATATGTAAAACAATTTTTTTTTATAAACTTATGCACTTGTTAATACTTAATACTATTAATTTATGATTTTAACTTCTTTTATTCATAATATGTGAATATGTGGAATTTTGATATGGTTTTTGTCTCTTTTGAATCGTTATTATTTTCGATGATTTAGTAAATTAATTTATCACGTTTGAGCATATCATAACATTAGACTTAAGATTTTTTTTTCCTGATACGTTGACGTGACCACTTCATGTATATTATAAGTGTTAAATGCATCGAAATAGATTATTTTTCCATATCATTAAACCCGACCCGACTTGCTAAAAAAAGTTATCATACCCGACCCGACTTATTTCAAGTTACACTAAAACCCCTCTTATTGCTCAATGCCCCCTTCGGTTACATTTCCCGGCTCCGCCTCTGATTTTTACCACTACAAAAAACAAGATATTCACGTATTTTAGGTGGTTACTTCAAAGACAATAATCAGAGGGGGACGGAGCCAGAAATTAGAAATAAGGGGGGCTGAAATATTTTTTTCTCAAACTAAGAAAGTAATATAACTAAAATTTTAAATGATAGTGAACGAACAAAAAATATTTCCTTCTGGTGAGGAGCAAACTATGATAAAAAAGTTCACATATTTAACTGCCGGCAAACTAGTGTATAAAAAAGTTTAATATTTGACTGCCGGCGGCTATGAGACCACCAATCAGCATGCACCACGTGTCCCAATCAACATTCCTACTTTCCCCCTCTATATATATAATTTTCATGAGCTCCCAATATCCACATCAGAAGAAACACAATATGGCAGCCAAACCAATCATCAAGATTGCTGCCATTTGCGGGTCCCTACGTAAAGCATCATACAATGCTGGCCTCCTAAAATATGGTACGTACTACTTGTTTTTATATACTTTTACCTGTGTATTCTTCATTTGTACTTGTTAAAAATTCAAAGTAATATTATTTGAATTGCAGTGATCGAGTTTAGTGAATCCATAGATGGAATTGTGGTTGAGTATCTTGATATATCGACTCTGCCGATGCTGAATACTGATTTGGAAGTTGACGGGAGGTTTCCGCCTGTGGTTGAGGAGTTTCGTCAAAAGATTCTCGAGTCTGATGGCATCATCTTTGCTGCTCCTGAATATAACTATTCAGTCACTGGTAATAATGATTTGTTTCATAGAGTTCAGCTTGTTGTAGCTAGTTAGAAGTAAGGGGGTGTTCAGGTAATTAAGCTTATTGCAGCGAGCTTATTAATTTATTGCAATCTAAAAACCAAATAAAAAGGTATCGAGTAACCAAAAAAACTTATAGCTCAACAAGTTATTTGGCACAAATAAGTTGTTTATGAGAAGCCAAGGGAATAATTAGCTTATAAGCTAGTAAGCTAACCACAATCTGTTTTACATAAGCTTATCCAAACACCCCCTGCATTAACTGTTGGTTTTTTCCAAACATTTTGTGAAGTAATTGATATTGTGTTAATTCTGTGTAGGAAATAAGTTGTCTGAGTCTTTATATTGAGTGGTTTCATTTTCATCTCTTATTGTGTAACTTAAAGTGTTTTAGTGTGGCAAAACTATTAACTTGATTACAAAGTATAGTGGGTAATTTCAAACAGTGTTAATGAAAAGGGATTCATTTTTCAAATTTTACTTTGAGGGGAAAATGCTCGCACATATATAGTTGCACCTGTTAAATCTTGCACTTACAACTGTTTATAATTCATTGTTTTAGCACCTTTGAAGAATGCTCTAGATTGGGCATCAAGGCCACCAAATGTATGGGCCGATAAGGCTGCTGCTATCATAAGTGCCGGAGGAGGGTTTGGTGGAGGAGTAGCACAGTATCATCTTCGCCAAATTGGAGTCTTTCTTAATCTTCATTTCATTAACAAGCCTGAGTTTTCCTTGAACGCATTTCAGCCTCCTGCTAAGTTTGATGATGATGATGGTACTTTAATCGACCCTCAAGCTAAAGAGAGGTTGAAAGCTGTTCTTCTGTCTCTGAAAGCATTTACCTTGAGACTCCAGCAAGGTAACTGATAATGGATTTGTATGCTATTGGCTAAAACTAGCTGTTTTCATGTATTTCTGTAAAATAAAAATGTGATCCTTATACCATTGTTGTGCTTCCTATCTCTTCAAACTCGAAAGGAGGACTATAATTGTGATGCGTGTGTCCGATACACTTTTTTTATAGTTGCAATGTGTGCAATTTGTTAAGAGATGACTTTTATGTTTGAATTCTTGGACATTCATTGTAACAACAAAACCCGCCATCAACTATACACGAAAAACAGCTAAAGTAGCTCTTATACAAAATGATGATTCAGATTTGCATCCGACAACATAAGAACTTACATAGTTTAAATGCCATCTATCAATTTTCTTTTAATGGTATCATTGTGCATCGTATAGCATACTCAAGTATAAGTATTACATACTGTTGTAAACTATTTATGCCCTATTTTCAAGTGCCGAAACCATCAAGGGAAAGAAGCCATAAAATTACCCAAACAAGAAGGCTACCACAAAAAACGATATCAGCAATCTAACACAGCACTATTGATAACCAGCATCCTGAATTTATAGAAACCAAACCACCTTGCTGCACCAGAGCCTGTAGATATCGACACAAACTTGCAGAACCCAAACCAGCAATTCAGCTCGCACACAAATGACTCTGTCCGACCCAAAACAGAGAAGAACCAAAGCCACACAGTCCAAATAACACCCTACCCCCATTGACAGGATACAACAAAACCCTAAGTAACATGTGTTTTATGAGAGCATGTCATATAAAGAATTTATCCAGAATAAATACTCAACTTGTAGATGATATCTCGTTTTAGTATTAACTACCATTGTCACATCTTACACCTACACAGTGCTAACGGAGATCAACAAATAAAGACGAGCATTCCCAGGAAACGAGCTCGCGGATACCTTATTCTCCAGCAAACTCCTATACAACTTATTAGAATTAATACTCAACAACTTCAACCCTGTTACAGCCTCATGAATGTTCCTAAACACCATTGTCTTTAACACTTCAAAGTCGCAGGAAACTTCAAACTCCCAAAATCAAACTTCAATCCATTCCATGACACCGAAAATTCCACCAAATGATCCATACGAATCAACAACTTCGCAGCACTCCCATGATCTCATTCCCAGGTAAATCAACGTAATGTAGTCGTAAGAAGACGTCTCAGATGGATTTTAATTGTCTAGTTTAATCTTACTCCCGCATTTTGAAAGTTTTAAAGTGTATAAAATGGGAGATGAAGTCACCATGCAGGAATATGTTTCAAATGAAACTGATTGTACGATAAATCAATTGATTCGATTCCTTTTATGTTAGTAACAGGAAAAGGGTTGATCAGTTCGTAATGCGACGGATCAAGATTAAATTTCTTTGTTAGATTATTATAATTTTTTGGTATGGTTCCTGAAAATTTATTCCATGACAAATTTAAAGTGTTTAGAGTGCAGAAATTCCCGGAAATTGCCCCGGTTAATGAATTGTGTTCTAGTTTTAGGTACGACAGCCAGGGCTGCAACCCAGAAGGCGGAGATACTAGCTAGAATTCAGAGCCACGGCTCTAATCCATGGGATATGCCAACATCACAGAACTTGGGAGGAATTCACACAGGAAAATATTTACTCAGAGAAACACCAAAACGTCTATACCAGTGGAATCACAGAAGGAAAAGCATATCACCCAAGGCAAAAGAAATGTTAGTGAAGAAGGTGTTAGAGAATGAGGCATTCAATGAAGCCAAACTGAAAGAGAAGGAGATACAAGACCGAATGAAAGCCAGAAAAGAAAAGAAAAAGGAAAAGAAGAAAGCAAAAAAAGGAAGGAATGCAAAGTGCTATATTTGCAAAGAAAAGGGTCATGTTTTTTGGAACTGTGAATATAGAAAGAGATTAGCAGTTGCAGAATCAAACAAAGAAGAGATGATCAAATCACAAATCCTTGATGAAGAAGCAAAGTACACAGAAACTGTACACGTTATAGGAGATTTCATGCTTGAAGGAACACAACACAAGACATGGAATGATATATGGTATATCAGCAATCATTACAAGCATCACCTCTGTCCCAGAAGAAATTTATTCAAAGGAATAGAGAAATGGCATTTGAGAAACAAATGCAGATAGAGTTAGAGAACCTCAAGAAGTTGAGAGATTGCACAAGCAAAGAGATGAAAGAGTTAAGATCAGAAAGAGAACAGTTTGAGAAAGAAGACCATGGAGTTACCTTAGATAAGAAACTCCTAGAAGAAGAAAGAGTTGACAAGGGCGAATGCAAGAAGCATCAAGAGACGCCATCAAGATTTCAGAAGGAAAGCCAGATTAAGAAAGACATCAAGTCAAGCAACAAGAAAGTTGAACCAGAAGATCGTAATACAAGTACTAAAAGAAACAGATTATTGGAGATGCAAGATTATGAAATGATACAAATGAAGGAAGATAGTGACAAAGGAGACAAAGATGATCGAGATGAGATTGAAGACAAGGAAGAAAGAAGTCAAATCAAGGAGGAAATTCAAGACATAGTTCGTGTTGAAGATCAAGACAAAGAAAGTGGAAACAAGCCAAAGTTCAAAGATAAAGATGATGGAGCTTGAAGATATCGAAGACATGGATTAATAAATTAGGGAGGAGTATTGGATACTAATTTATCTAATCCATGAAGGTCAAACATGAAAGTCAAGTATTTAGTTTATGTATTTAGAGTCGTTTATGTATATGTATAAAGTATAGGGTCCTAGAATGACAAGAACAAAGTTAATAACCGTTTATTCGGTTATGTTAGTTTAGAAACGTTGTGTCTGTTTGTTGTGTCGGTTCATGGGTTATAAATACCCATAAAACCCAAGTTTGTAAAGTAACGATTGATTATAATAAAACTTAGTATATTTCATAACCGATTGTTCATAGATAGAAGATTAGACTAACAAGATTATTATAATTTTTTGGTATGGTTCCTGAAAATTTATTCCATGACAAATTTAAAGTGTTTAGAGTGCAGAAATTCCCGGAAATTGCCCCGGTTAATGAATTGTGTTCTAGTTTTAGGTACGACAGCCAGGGCTGCAACCCAGAAGGCGGAGATACTAGCTAGAATGTTACCAGAAAGTTTGACAATATTTTATCTGATAATCTAAGGATTGGTAGGTTTGGAAATGAAGTGAAAATATCCGGTATGTTACAAGTGAGTTTGTTCAGATCTGCAGATAAAAATGTTTGCTCTAGAGCTGCTGGAATCTTCTGTGTCCTAAACTAAGTGCATATATACTCGGGCATGCTAACCAGGTTTTTGGGTAACTGACCAGAGCGATTGTTAGTACAGATGTAGATATATTGGAGACTGGGTAAATGAAACAGTATGTTCATTGTTAAAAAATGGGCCTGACAAGTTACGGGTGTTTTATAAGCAAGAACTATCTAGGAAACGAACCTATGAGGAGAAAACAGGATATTGTTCCCCATAAGTAATGAAGTTTGGGTCGTCGGTTGGCCTGTTAGTAAGATATTGTTGACCCGATTATCAGGAGCTTGAGATGAGATACCGGACAATGTGCAGCAATCGGTTGCGGGTATCCAAGAGGAAAGGATGGCTGATGGGTCGGCTGTTATACTTGAATGAGAGCAGGCCTGTTCATCATCGGGGTCGCAATTTGAAGAAACTGGGACAGATAGAGAGATAATATGAATAAACGTTAAGAAGTGGTAGACATATATATATGTGTTATATATGAATTCTTATTCATTGAATTACATTTTCGGTCATTCTTGTGATACGCAGTTTTGTACACCACATTATATACTTAGCATCATCATAAGACAGACATAACAAAATGAAGTACTAATGAATCTCTTTTTCCTAATGATCACCAGTAAGAATTGTCTTGTACTCTTGTTCATGAAACTATGAAAGGTGTTATTTTAGAGACATGCTGATCAGATTATGATAATCTGAGATCTGATTATTTTCAATGATATATGATGATACTTTTAAAGACAGGATTACTTTTCATGATGATACACCAATCATCATTTACTATGAAATAATGTACGTAGATTAGTCAGATGTTTTCTAACCAAGCAAAAGAACTAGATTAACAAGTTGGGTATAAGTTATAGAGAAGACTATTTGGATTTTGGATGTAAAGGTAGTCAAAAGCAAAGTGGAAAGATCAACTGAGGGGACCATCTTGTACAACTTTGTTGTAAGTACTTGTGTGTTCTTTTATTGGGCACAACACTAGACTATAGTGGAACGCTTAAACAATTTGACAATGAATAGCGACTTAATTAGTGGTGGAATAGTGCGTGTTTAGTAATTCAACTAGTATCAATCACCATCGTTGACTGTGATTCTAATCCGTAACTTTGTAAGTCATACAATGTTTTTCTTTTCTTAAAAGAAAAAGATAGTGGCTTCGTTTTTGTTTTTGAGACGAAGCACATATATAAAAGCAAACGCCATCAACCTCAAGCTAAAGAGAGGTTGAAAGCTGTTCTTCTGTCTCTGAAAGCATTTACCTTGAGACTCCAGCAAGGTAACTGATAATGGATTTGCATGCTATTGGCTAAAACTAGTTGTTTTCATGTATTTCTGTAAAATAAAAATGTGGTCCTTATACATTATTGTTGTGCTTCCTTTCTCTTCAAACTCGAAAGGAGGACTATACCCTTGTGATGCGTGTGTACGATATACTTTTTTTTATAGTTGCAATGTGTGCCATCTGTCAAGAGATGACTTGTAGGTAATATTAAGTGTATTGCTGCTAGAGACAAAATAATAACAATATGAAAAACATAAAAGTGTAGAAATAATACCGTAAACAATTTGATTGTCGAGACTCAAAAACACAAACAAGGAAAATGTTGAGGCCTGTGATGCTCACAGTTTCCTTAAGACAGATTCGTCCTCTCCACGGTGCTTGAGAATCGTGAACGTCTATCTCCCAGGATACAACAACAACAGATAACCCCGTCAGCACAAACGGGTTATCAAGGCGAACAAAAAACGTGCCTTCTCTCTATTACGAACGGATGCAAACAAAGTCAAGATGAATGGTAAACTAAGGAGAGGAGTGAGTTGTTTTTCTTGGGTATTGAAATGAGAGAAGAGCTCTCAATATATAGGTGAAGAGGATGAAAGAAAAATGGTCCAATTAACTATCACAATCAATCCTACTAATGGCTCACGAACATAGAATTAAATTGGTCGTTACATATGACCAAACATTAATCTTGCTCTAAAGCCCCATTGTATTTTGATATCCGAACCTGCATCGAAACAAACACAAAAACACAATATCTTTGGCATTTATGATAGTTTTTGGTCGTTTAAGTCTCAATTTGGTCAAATAAAGGTATGTGTTTAAGCACATACCACCACTCTTAGCCGGCGCAGTCCTATCTTTTCTTGCATTGCCTCTAGGCTTTGACCCGCTAGCTTTGGTGTCACTGTTTACTCCTGTAGAAGTAATGTTCTCGGTGGTAGATCAAAGGTTACGTGCTTGTTCTTAGTCGTAGAGTATGATGCCAGAAATCTATCTCTTTTGTTATCAATCTTAGGGCCTGTGCCAATGACATATTCTAGAAATTCCTGAGACCATTTGGCGAGGAAGCAGGCATCCACAACTGCACTATCAAGTGTTTTTTCTATCCTATCCTCTTCTATGATCTCACGAAGTGTATCAAGGCTATCCTTAAGGTGATTGAGATATACTTTATGGGCAAACCTATTGTTCCTAAGGGGATATGGAATAGGCACAACATCAACAGCATACTTACTACAAGCAAAAACCTTTGGAACAACATTTTCACAAGTGATAATTGGCATTTTCCCTTTCACCTGAGTCTTAAGATTCTCGATTTCATTTAACAAAGAAGTTATCTTATCATTGTGACAGTTTCGTGTGACTTTAATTGAGTCGTATAACTCTTTGTAATGCTGTTTGATTTTTGAATTTTCAGTTCGAAAACACTCATTTTCATAGTTTAACTTATTGATGGTGTCTTGATAGTGAAAATTCTGAGAATCTAAGGACGATGGTTTATTGGTGCCAATTGCTTCACTTTTGTTAGACTTTAGTTGGGCAATTTGGGCCCTCAATTTTCGAATCGTGTTAGTGTGAGCTTGAATTTTTTCATCGCATTTGCTTAATTCAAAATATGTATCAAATTCAGGAGCATCCAAAGATGTCTTGGCATTTGATAGTTTACATATTTCTTCTAAGTGATGATATTTTAATTGCAAATTAAGATGATCAACCTCTAGTTTTGAAAAACGCTTGACCATGTTATCATGGTCATCATTTTGAATTTTTTCTTGCAATTTCAAATTCTCCCCCTCAAGCTCAACAACACGATTCTGGGTAACATTCAATGCAATAGAATACTCATGAAATTGACAGGCAGTTAATGCACCATCAGTAGAAGTATAAAATATATCCTATGCAATACATCTAGCAATCAAATTCTCATTGGTGATGAGAATATTCTTTCTCTCAATCTCACGACTCTTAAGTTCTATCTCATTTTGAGCTACCTCATTTTCCATATCTTTAAACACTACTTTCATCTCATTAACTTCAGTTTTAAGGGTTTTTTGCATCCTTTCAAAATGTTCTTTGAGTAGTTTAAAGAATGGAATGACCTCAGTTAAGTAACACCTTTTTGTTTGTTCAAAACCCCTTTCCCCCTCAGAAATTCCTGTTGGTGTAATTCTCTTCTTACATGTTTTATCAAAATCAGCAAATAGTTGACAAAGTACATATATGCTAATTAAGGTTTTACATTCTGTGGGAAGAGTTAAGGGAACTAAATGCCTAGGTGTATTGGGAGGATACACTGTTGCAACCGCAATTTTCCTAAGGGATGGAGTTTTGTCGTTAAGTTCATCGGCCTTTCTCTTTTCTATGTCTAAAAACCAAAATATTTGTTCAGGCGTTAACTTCCTTTGAGGTGCAAACACAGTCAATCGATTCTCCTCATAATAATCATGGGGTTTGACTATGATTCGATTGGCTATACATTTGGGATCCTTCATTTTTTCATTCATTCTTTCTCTATTTCTCACTTCTATCTCATTACTCTCTTCTAATGATGAAACATCAGGAGGGGCATGACCAGGCATAATCATCACATTTGCATCATATAAGGCAGGTTGGGCTACTTTAGCATTCCTAAGGAGAGCTAATTTAGGTTCACCTACATTACTTTCACTATGCTTATCACACAACTTTTTGTGCTTTTGAATCATTTGAGCAGTTTGTCTGGTTTGGTCTTGTGTGTACAGTTTGTTTTCAAGCTTATTCTTTAACGTTTTAAGTCTGGAGAAATCATTTAAGAGTTTTGTTTCTTTTTCTTTGAAATCTTGTTTTAGTGTATTTACATGCTCTTGGGCCTCCTGTTTTTGTTTAACAGTCTGATCCAGCTATTTTTGCAAAGAATTCAACTCTTGTTTCAATGTTTCTTCCCTTAAATTACGCTCAGTTATAAGTGTACGCATTTGACTATCCATTTTCTGCTCACGTTCGATAAGCTCAAATTTTGCACGTTGTTCATATATGGCCACCTGATCTTTATAAATGTTAAGCCTAGTGGTCAAGGTGTCATCTGGGACAAACATAGTGTTTTCATGCAACTCACAAGTATTGTTTACAACACAAGCATTATCTACAACAGAAGATGCACAACTTGGTACATCAGTCACGTTGTTGTGATTCACATATTGTTCATATGAGATAATATTACTATTTCCCACATCAACAGTATCTGAATCAACAACATCTGTCTGTTGTACGTTGTTGGGAATCTTCTGTTCATCTACCATATTATATGTGTCATAAAGCTTTAGTACCTCAGAAATCACAGATGCATTGGAGGGACCAGCTTGTTGAGGTGATGAGACAACAGAGGACAGATTGGCCATGAAGATCGTTCGAGCCGTTAGTTCATCATCCACATCAGAGTCAAAAGCATCACAGTCATCAGCTTGGAAGATGTTGGGATCATTTAGTGCAAGGACCTGAACTGGCTGCTCGTCCACATCGGCATCAAAAGTATTTCCCCCATCACCAGCAAGAAACAACAACTCTTCTTCGTCCAACACTGCTCCATTCTCTCGAGCTTGCATCAACAACATCTTGTCCTTGAAATAGTCAGCGTTCTGTGGACGCTTTGGCTGATTGCAGTTTCTGGCAATGTGTCCAAGTCCACTACAATTGTAACACTTGGGTTGCTTCCCCTGCCCCTGATTTGCATTCCCTACTCTGATCTGCACATTACCTCGACCCATGTTCCTTTGATTCAAGTTCTGCCTCCCCTGAACATTCTGAACCACAATTCTTCCATCCTCCACAGTTGCCTGATTGCGTGGGTTTGATGAAGTTCTGAGTTGATTGTTAGTTTGAGGGAGTGTTGCTTTGAATTATTGAACAAGTAAGGAAACTTGGTTGGTGAGGTTATCAATCATTTTGTCGGTGTGAGAGTACCCTGAATCCAGTTGTGGATTCATAGCAGATGGTGATGAATAGGGATGGTGATAAGCTTGATCAGATGAAGATTGGTTGATTGGATGAACATTTGCAACAAATGCAAGTGGATCATTTGGTGCAGTTGGATTGAGTTTTTCTCTCAATAGACGATCATAAGCAGCATGCTTTTCATGTTGTTGTAGGTAGGCATACAGCTGTTCATAATTTGTATCTCTCAATCCTTTGTTGAGTTTCACTGCAGTAACAAATCTGTCCCATTCTGGTGTCATATTGTTCACAAACTTTGAGTTGAGTTGGATGTTTGGCATTGTCATCCTGATAATTCTCATGTCGTTCACCAGCTTGTGAAATCTCACATAGTAATCCGTGATGTTTTCACCAGGGTTCATCTTGAAGTGCTCAAACTCATCATACAATTGCGACTCACGATCTTCTTTTGTAAGTTCTGATCCGGCCAGAAGCATTTTTACATTGTCCCAAACAGCTTTTGCTTCAGTGTTGAAGTTGATGAGTTTATAAACATCTTTGGGCAAGCCTTGAATGACAATGTTGGAGGCTCTAATGTCTGCATCATACCTCTTCTTTTCTTCCTCATTAAGATCATTGTAAGTTCGAGGCCTGTCGATTCCAAAAGTGACAGTCCCGTCTTCACCCATAGTAACAACGTCTCTGGTGGTGCCCATCTGAAATGGTCCTTCATCTATGGATTTAAGAATGTTAAATCCATTTTCTTTGCCCAAGCAGTAAAGCCGTATTCGTTGTGCCCATGATTCATAGTCTGTCCTATCAAGCATAGGAGGACGGGTATCGGACCCGGCAGCCTGAATGTCATCAGAAGATGTGCTCGTCATGATGTAGAAGTGAACGGGATTTTACAATTCTTTGATTTAAATCGAGAAATAGGTTCTTTCACGGGATTTTACAAAAATCAAGAATAAACCGTTATTAGATTACTTGAGTCAAATCACAGTTAAAAGTATTACTTTAGTATCAAACAGCAACACCCAAACCGCAATCACAGACAACAAACCGCAACAACAGACTACCAAACCGCAGTCACACAAGACAAACCGCAACGTTTAGACCTAAACCGCAAAGAGTCAAACCGCAAAGACCTAAACCGCAAAGAGTCAAACCGCAAATAGTCAAACCGCAAAGGCCTAAACCGCAAAGAGTCAAACCGCAAAGACCTAAACCGCAAAGAGTCAAACCGCAAAGACCTAAACAGCAAAGAGTCAAACTGCAGGACAGGTCAAACCGCAACTACTAAACGACAAACTGCAACAGACAAGAAATTACAAACCGCAGTTGCAAACGGATAAAACGTCACTTTCAGTACGTTTTGTCGTGTTTCCCGTTATAGTTAAACTCCAAACCGCAGTCAGAGTATTACACCAAACCGCAGTTAACAATTACCCAAACAAACACAAACCGCAGACTAGAATCCTTGTCGAGAACCAAACCGCAACGAAGAATGACTTACCGAAACACAAACCGCAAGCAAGAAGAATCCTTAGATCTTCCAAGAAACACACCAAATCAACTGTAGAATGCCAAGAAACTAAACTAGAGATCTATGTGAACACAAAAGTACCAAGTTTTAACGATTTACACTACAAACAAAGATCAACCAAATGTTTTTCCACTTTTTCTATTCGACCTACAAAAACACAAAAAAATGCCAAAATCACAACCCCAATCCGTGAATATGCAATAACTAGAACCTAACCATGGCTCTTGATACCAATTGTAGCATATTCATAACACTTAAACACACATAAGATGTGATCTTGGCCGATTGTTTTAGAGAGAGAAAGAGAGAATGAGGTTGGGAACTTTTAGAGAGAGAAAGTGAAGTAATATTAGATTTAGAATAATGAGGAGTTCCAACCCTCTCCCTAGGTGCGGAGGGGTATTTATACTTACTAACATATGTGCTCCGAGTGGGCTGTAGAGTGAGCTGACAGTGGGTAAAGACCCAACCCACTCTACAAATACTAATGGTAACTAAGCTAATAATAATAATAATACTAATAGTTCTACGAGCTAGTTAATGCTAACAGATACTCGGGGTGACCGAGTCTTCACATGAATATTTATATTCCTAACACATTGGCAAATGTAATTGCGGCTGAGTTGTCACAATACATTTTTATAGGTCTTTCGATTGAGGGCATAACTCCAAGCCCTGAAACGAATTTCCTAATTCAGACTGCTTCCATTGCAGCTTCTGAGGCAGCAATATACTCGCTTTCTGTTGCAGACATCGCTATAGTACTCTGCTTCTTGCTCTTTCAATCCACTGCTCCTCCATTGATGACAAAGACATAACCCGTCTGAGACTTCGTATCATCTTTATCACACTTCCAGGATGCATCGCAGTAACCTATAACACACAACTCTGCTTCTAGATTTCCCCCGTACACTAAAAACATTTCTCTCGTAGATCTTAAATACTTGAGAATATGTTTCACAGCAGTCCAGTGGAGTTCACCTGGGTTCTGCTGATATCGACTGGTAATGTTCTGAGCAAACGCTATATCTGGCCTTGTACATCGCACCGCATACATAATAGATCCCATAGCTGAAGCATAAGGGACTCTCCTCATGCGTGCCACCTCTTCAGGTGTTGAAGCACAAGCTTTGCTACTCAAGCCATGTTCTACTTGCACTGGCAAAAATCCCTTTTTGGAATTTTGCATACTGAATCTCTTCAATATCTTGTCAATGTAAGCACTTTGGCTTAAACCAATTAACCGCCTTGATCTGTCTCTATAGATCTTGATTCCTAGAATGTATGCTGCTTCTCCTAGATCCTTCATGGAAAAATACTTCCCAAGATAGGCTTTCACCTCATACAAACTTGGAATGTTTTTGCCCATGATCAATATGTCATCAACATATAGAACTAGGAAAATAACATTACTCCCACTAGCTTTGTGATATACACATGGCTCATCAAGATTCTGAGTAAATCCAAACCTTTTGATTTCTTCGTCAAATCTCTTATTCCATTAACGTGATGCTTGCTTCAATCCATAAATGGATCTTTGAAGTTTGCATACACGGTTTGGAAATTCTGGATTCACAAACCCCTCAGGCTGTGCCATATAGATGTCTTCATCTAGACGACCATTCAAGAAGGCGGTTTTTACATCCATTTGCCAAATCTCATAATCATAGTACGCTGCTATGGCTATGAGAATCCTAATAGCCCTTATGTCAGCTACAGGAGAAAAGGTCTCCTCGTAGTCAACGCCATATGTTTGGGTAAAGCCTTTAGCTACCAAACGGGCCTTATAGGTGTGTACATTGCCATCCATGTCAGTCTTCTTCTTTAAGAGCCACTTACTCCCAACTACCTTGGCATTGGGAGGAAGGTCTACTTCAATCCAGACTTATCTTTCATGGATTGCATTTCCCCATTCATAGCAATCTGCCATCTATCCTTTTCAGGATCATTCATGGCAGCTCTATAATTAGCAGGCTCTCCAAGGTCCCCTAATATAGTTTCCTCAACCTCTACGTTAAGACATAGACGTTCAGGTGCTTTCACAGTCCTTACGGATTTGCGAATGGGAATCACTTCAGGTGGAGGACCCAGACTATCCGGTTCCACAGGAAGTTCGCTAGTGTTTTCAGAAGGTAATGTATCCTCTTGATCATCTTCCAGATCATAGAGCCTCCCACTGAATTCTTGAGATATGAGATATTTTTCAAGAAAATCTACATACCTAGCAACAATTACTTTGTTCTCAGGTGGAAAGTAAAAGTAGTAACCCATTATTTCCTTTGGGTATCCTACAAAGATACATTTAACAGATCTCTGTTGGAGTTTATCTGTTGAGTCACGTTTAATAAACGCCTCGCAACCCCAGACCTTTAAATAAGACAAGTTAGGCGTTTTCCTAAACCATAACTCATAAGGTGTCTTATCTACCTTCTTGGTTGGAACCATATTAAGTATGCGAATCGCAGATTCCAAGGCATAATCCCAGAAGGATAACGGCAGAGTAGTAAGATTAAACATTGATCGTACCATATCTAATAATATACGATTCCTTCTCTCAAATACACCATTTTGCTGCGGAGTATATGGAGATGTGAGATGCTGGACAATTCCATTCTCACTTAGATAATCTTTAAACTCCTGACTTAGGTATTCACCACCTCTGTTGGATCGAAGAGCTTTAATCTTCTTTCCGAGTTGAGTTCTACTTCAGCTTTGAAAACCTTAAATGTTTCAAACACCCCATGTTTATGTTTAAGTAAATAAACATAACCATAACGGCTGAAATTATCCGTGAAGGTTAAGAAGTAGCTAGCACCTCTCTTTGACGTATGTCTAAGTGGTCCGCACATATCAGTATGTATTAAACCAAGTAGATCATCAGCCTTTTCAATACGGTTATTAAAAGGTTTCTTAGTCATCTTCCCAGATATACAAGATTCACACTTATCAAATGACTCATCATTGATATTCTACAAAAGCTCATCACATTGCAGCTTTTGCATGCGAGTCTTGCCTATGTGGGCAAGTCGACAATGCCAAAGATAAGACGAATCCAAGACATTCTTGACTCTCTTATTATTGATGCTATACATCGAATTATAATCACTATGTTCATTCAAATCAATCTCAAAAACACCATTCACATCAATAGCATTAAAATAAAAAACATTATTTAACGAAACAGAAATTCCATTGCTAGAAACAGTATGATGAAATCCAAGATCCAACAAACAAGAAAAGGAAATGACACCTCTAACAGTAGAAGGTGCATAATGACAATTATTCAAATTCAGTATTAAGCCCGAAGGCAAAACTAATTCCAAAATTCCTATGGCTTCAACTACTGCTTATGCTCCATTGCCCACTTGCAGAAATTGCTCCCCATAGGCGAGTCTCCTTCCCACTCTAAATCCTTGTAGCGTATTGCATATGTGAATACCGCATCCAGTATCATATGCACAGGAATTTAATTTACGAGTTAATGAATATAATTCAATCATGAAAAAGTTACCTGAAGTACTGGCTTTCCCAGTCTCACCCTTCATCTTTTTCAATCGCAACTCCTCGAGATATAGAGGATAGTTCCTCTTCCAGTGTCCCATCTCGTGGCAGTAATGACAACCATGATCCTTCTTATTGGGATTTGGCTTGTTCTTCTGAGGGGCCTTCTTAGGTTCAGGCTGATAGGTCATAACTTGTTTACCCTTGTCAGCTTTGCCTTTCCCCTTATTCCCTTGCGGTTTTGGTTTCTGAACCCTACCCCTTTGTATTGCTAGTACTTGGGGAATAGGAGCCTTGTCCTTTCCAGGTAAACCCTTTTCATAATCAACGAGCATTGCGAGCAATTCCGTTATTGTCTTCCCCGAGCAATGCATGTTGTAATTTTGAACAAAACCACTAAAGTCCTTGTTAAGGGACCTATTGATTAAGTTCACATTCACATTCTCGGCATAGGCATAGTTCATCTGTTGGAGACGATCAATGTAACTTTTCATCTCCAACACATGATCTCGAACAGGTTGACCTACCTTTTGCCTACAGCTATGGATCTGATCGATCAAATCATACAGTTCGACAGCTTGAGGTGTTTCATAGGTTTTCTGGAGTTCCTCTAGCATATCCTTAGGAAAATGATGCTCAAATTGCTTTTGAAACTTAGGGATCATGCTCCCGAGCTTTAAGCATGCTACTTCATTATACGTATCATACTCCTTTTGCCAAGCTGCTTTCACTTCATCAGATTCAGTGTCAGCAGGCTGCTGTGGGCAAGGCTTTGTCAAATAATATAGCTTCTTGGTCACACACAGGACAATCCTCAGTGACCGATGCCAATCATTGAAATTCGGGCCAGTCAATTTTTCCCTCTCAAAGTGAGCTTTGAAAGCGGAACTCAGTGCAACTGTTTTAGGTTGAGCCATTTCTACAGAAAAAAGTTCAAATATTAGTATTTTCGATAATACAATTTTCAAGAAAAGAAAATTACCCAGGAAATACAATATAACCATTTAATTTTCTTGAAAACTAGGATCCAACTTTTCATAGTTCCACTACATCAGTTGATCTGCTAGCAGTGAAAGTACAAAAGATGGTAACTTGTCGTACAATAATCGGCAAAACAATTTTCAACTCCTAGATATTTATGGGAATTACATTTGCCAAACAATTTGCAATGTAAGCATGTTTCTTCCCATCTCATGCTTTAAGTCTCAAGGTCTCACTTATAACTTAATTAAGTCGTCTAATTTAGAAACTTACAAATCTACATAGTTTCATTACATCAGTTGATCTGCTAGTAATGAAAGTATGTAATTTACCTTGTCATTAATATCTATGTCAAGGCCTCACTTACGCTAGATATTAATTCCAAGTGTCTCTTATAATTAGATAGCATGGACTTAAATTTTAGGGTATTTATTTTGATGTTACAATCAAAATATGTACGAAGAAGCATGCACTCATCTTCATATCATAAGTTTTCAAAACTATTTTTAATTGCCAATTCACTAAGAGTTAAATCAAAAAAGTTTTAATTTAAGGTATTGGGTTCACCAATCAAAGAATTACCTACAATTATCGCCCACTATATCCTACTGCTGCATGAGTCAAAAGACTCAAGTTATTCGGATAATTACCACTAAAGTGGCACGTGAAATTGAGGTCAATTCACCCTTAAGGTGATTTTGCACATATAATAGTGGTACTTGGTAAGTCCAATTTGACGCACAAGCAAGCGGAGAGACAGAATGGAGTCTCTTTAAGGTCACAATTTAATGCGAAACCAACCTTATACCCACTTTATAGTTTGTCAACATTGGGTCCGCCGTTCAACTATTGGTGCAAAAAATCACCAATCAAATTAAAAGTTTATGATTCTAAGTCTTATAAAATTATGTTGTAAATTATTAAATTGCTAGTCTCGCCTGGGAGCAAATTACCGTGCGAAGCGAACCACTGTCGGCACATAAGACTTGGCAATAAATAATTTACCACATCAAGGTTTCATAGTTATTAGGTCCATTTATTTTTTATACCAAAAATTACCCTCTTTTTGTTACAATTCAATGATAATTTAAACAAAAAAATTCAAGTAATTTAAAAAAAAAAAAAAACATATAATAACGCATATAATCTTTACCATTAAATCATATAGCCCCATGCAAACCTTTTGATAAATCCTATTAATAATCTCTATGTGAATTATTATGTATATAATTACTAAAACTCCCATTGGTTTTCGAGCATATTGTACCCAATGGACCACAGACATCAACAAGTTGGCCGCGTAAGTCTTAATAATTATATACCACGTTGCACATAACTGATTAATTAATTAATTAATTAGGTTTTCCCTAATTTTAGATTTATCTAAACATGTAGCACATAAAACAAACTCTAATCCATGAATTCCTTGCATGAAGAATCATGGATTATCCAGGAACGTAACCCTTATTCAAATAAACACATAAACACAACATGTCCTAATTTAGGGTTACAAAACTAACATTTTATTAAAAGAGGGTCGAACCTCCCCCCCCCCCTAAATTATGATTCGATTTTTATTGTATGTTAAAAAACCCTAGAATAAAAAATCGACTTAACATGTAAATCCAAATCAAGATTTGATTTTTATTATGCGTTTCGGTAATTACAATTACATGTTAAATTGGCTCGTGATGCCACTGTTAAATTTAAATAATATGACAATCATATAAATAAATAACACACATCAAAGAGCATAGCGGAAGCAAGGATCATATATTTAACATGTATAAAGATTACCGAATAATAAAAGTCACATACCTTTTGATCCTAGCAAGAACAAGTATCGAACTTCTCTTTTCTTCTCTTGATCAAATAAAAGGATTAACGTGAAACCCCTTACCGTTTTGTTTCACAATCCAAGATGTAATAACTAAAGTAAGTTATTACTGAGCTCTTGTACTCATGTACTATAACCAATAAAGTATTGATGCTAGTGAATGAACACGATAAACCAAAACAATTTTGTTTAACTCAAAAACTTATGGATCGACACCCTATAGAGATGTACGACCGGTTTTAGAAGACAAGAGAGGAAGAACACAAATTTAGGGTTATAGCAATGCACTAGGTGAAAAACAATAACCCTTTGATTTGTATTTATAGTGAAACCATTACTTGGAGCTTAAGTTGGTCGATTAGGGTTAGATAACCCATAGGGCCGATCGGCCAAACCCAACCAATGGGGATTCTAGATCCTTCTAAGTCTCTAATTTCACTAACGGTCCTTCCTTTATTCCCTAACGGTCGTTAGTCAATTCCGTTAATTACTTAACGTCCGTTAGTTATCATTTCGTGTCCAAATAATTAAATATATAACAATTATACATATTAATTATTTACTTGATCATTCATACGTAAAGTGTGCAATCCCTCGGTCCCGAGTTCGAATCTAGTCATACACGATTAATATTTTTCCATCAAACTCTAACAAATCCTCCTCACCCTTGCAGCCACCAACACCTCATTTGCAATAAAGAAAAAGAAAAAAACGCAACTGCCTAATTTATCCATCTCATTTCTTCTTACTTTATATGCTGAGAACCGAACTCCAACACAAACACTTTATCTTGTTCTTTTAATTCTTTCTTTCGAATCATGAAGTGGGTTTTCTGCCGTTTCTAACCATGTAGATAAAGATTAGTTTTTGTTTTAGTATATAAAGATCGATGAAAGGTGTAGTAAGATCTTTAAAGATCTATAATCCGTTGTAACAATACACAAGAGATATTGTCTTTAAATTTCGAGTGTTGTTACTGTGAGAAGATGGGTTTGAGATTGTGGTAGTTTTTTTAGTAACACAGAGGGAAAGTTCTAGTGAGGTGTGGAAAGGTCGATCATTTATTAAAAAGGAAAATTGTAAAACGTCGTCGTTAGATAAGATAACTAAAGTGAAAGTCAAACGACACCTTTTTCGCATTGACCAAGAACAAAACGCCCCAAAACGGCAATTTCTGCCAAAACGACGTCGTTTTTAATGTGAGGGTTGCAACAAGGGAGAGTTAGTACGAACCCAAGACTTATAGTTATCATGTGCCTTTCACTAAAATTATAGAAATTTGTAACACAACAAAAACAAAAGGTTTATGACATAATTTTACACTACGGATGTGGTAGTGCATGGTGTTGCGCATGTAGGGTTCAATGGAGACAAACACACATGGGAGAGACTTTCGGCATAATATTGATGGAGAGATGTATATGTACCAACTTTTATAACAGGGATATAAACTGTAAAGATGGTCAAAAGGATGTATTTTTTTTCATTTTAACATAACTCTAAGAGCATGGGGTATGGTCACGCAAGACCAGCGCCATTCCGATGTGTCAGCCACAACGGTGCCGTTATTGCAGCTAGGGGTGTCAATAGGGTCGGGTTGACCCAACCTGAACCCGATAAGGCTTATAGGTTCGGGTCTAATCGGGTGTGAAAAGCTTATCGGGTTAGTTTGACCCGAACCAGATAACCCGATATTATTATATACTTTCTTTTTTATAAACATTTAAACATGATTATTTTTGCATGGGATAATTCATTTACCAAAGTCCATTAGTGACTAATAGTTAATTATGTGCTACTATACCGCACACAACCTGCCGCATCAAATCTATCAATGCTTTAAATCCAATGATGCTAATGTGCCAATATCAATTCATCCTCATTCATACAAAAGGTAAGTTGTTTAATTCAGTTATATTGTTTGTTTTAGTGATAGATATTTCATGTGTTTTATTATTTAGATTTTGGATTTCTACTGTAGCATGATGCATGCATTATGGTGACTGCTACAACAATGGCTTAATGTAGTCTGATTTAGTTGCCTGCTCATACATGATACATGTTATTTCTTAGTTTCATGGTTTTGACATATTAAAAAGTTTAGTGCTACTGATCTTGAATGTGGGAAACTAGGAATAAAAGAAACAGTAAACTGATCGTTTCCAAATGTATTCTTGTTTGTGAAGGCCAATGAGCCTATTGGATTTGCTTGTATGTATTTCTACTTTATGCTTATAATTTAGTAATAGAGTTGCTTTTGTTTAATAAATTTATGTAGAGTTGAGCTTAAATAATAACCCGATAACCTAAATCCCTCCTGAACCCAACAACCCGAATCCTTATAGGTTCTGGTTGCGGGTTAGCTTTTTATAACCAAAACCCGAATCAACCCGATAACCTAATAAAATAAAATTGTTGGTCTCAAACAGGTAAAACGGCATGAATTATTAGTGAAAAAGTATTTTGGTGTAAGATGACGGTGAGGTGACGAAACAGCTCAAACCTTCACACCAAACATGCCATAATTAACATAAGGTCTATTATGGTTGTACGGACAAATGCTCAAATTACTCCATAATCACACTTGCAACAACCCGAAAACCCGTAAAACCAATCGGGTCAAAAGATTATATAACAAGATAACCCGACAACATTTCCCCCTTTTGTTCCTTTGTCCGTACCTCGATCCTTAATTCAATTAATCAAATTAAGGTATCATTTCTTCGATCCATCGTATATATCAACCCAACCAATCCTTAATTTCATCAATTTACCCTTACATAATCCCAATTTAATGAACACCTGCTTTAATTAGGGTTTTACATTAATTGATATTAATTGCTGTAAGGTTTTATACTTTATGATTGTTTAATGGTTTTTCTAAGCTAATTTTAGCTTATTTGGGTTTTGGGTTTACTGTGATTAGCTTTTAAGGTTTAGTGATTTGATTTTTGGGAATTTGGGGTTGTAAATGATTGTTGTGTTGATGTGATTGATACCCGGAAGTTGAAATGTGATTTGTGTTTGTTTTTTAAGAGTTTTAGGTTTGGAAAGTGTTGCGTAGGTTTAGAAAGGTTGTTAATTTGAATAAAGATCAAGTCTTTTAGGTACGTGTTATATGTGTGCACTTGATTAGTTGGTAGTGTAAAGCGTTATCTGTGAAGGCGTGGAGCTTTGAAATAGAATCCGTAGGTGATATGGTATTTATAGTATTGCACTAGTTGCTTCTGATGCTAAACTAAGTACATAGTTTCTGCTCTATTGGTTTTTAGTTAAATGTGATTAGTAACATAAATAAGCATCTTTTGCGTATAGCTCAGGGTCTTATGTATCTCACTCACTTTCACAAGCTATCATCACTTGGCAGCGTTTACTTTTATAGCTTGATTCTTATGTTAGGCTTTACTGCTCTAGTGCTGTGCCATCATACGTTACTGACTGTTAATGATTGCTCTCTGTAATCTGTAAGTATCTATATAACTCACAAGTGATAGTTTTGAACATACAATATATATAAAAAAATATTTCAGTTAGTCTTAATCTGAGAGGGGGATATTTATAATTGCTATGGGGGGTAGTGAAACGGTACTTGATTAGGAAATGCAGGCAACTTGGTAAACTGCGTCGATGTCATTCTGAACGATTTTTTTAATTACTGTTCTAATTTTGGTATTTTTGTTGTAAAAAATCAAAACACACTACTTATCAACTAAGATTATAGGAATTTGTTTATATACTGTCTGTGAAAATTTGATCATGGTATGAAGTTAGTCGAAAGTTGATAATGAGAATGACTAGCGGTCTTAACTTATAACTAATGCTTACCTTTAGTACCATGTCCTCTTATTTTCTTCCCTAAGTTTCCCAAGTAGCTGGACTTTATATTAATACATAGACATTCTCCATACATGTTGCACGCTCGTATTCTGCCTTTACTGAAGTTTTTCAAATGCTGTTGGAATTTTGATTTTACTCAGGAAAACTGAAAGCTAAATTTGCTTACAGCTTGACTATAAAGGATAGGCATCACAATTCAAAATTTGGTGTGATTGAATGGTGATGTGTTACGAAGTATATCGTATTTAGTAGTCGACAAGATAAGATGAATTTACAGACACATATGTCAGGACAGTTCTCTGGGCAGGTGCCCAATCAAGCTGGGACATCATTATCTGGAATACCACAGCAGCAGAACATGATGCAAAACCCTGGAGGTCAGCGCAGTACTCTCAACATGGAGCCTGGATTTGTGAAGGCAAGACGTTTTATACAAGAGAGGATGTAAGTTTCTTGTTTCGCTTGGTTATATACAAACAGCTTTTGCTATTAAGTGCGCAAATTTGTTTATGTGCATACATGTGCATGATATATCTTTGCCTTGTCTATGTCTTCCCACTTTAAATAAAACCTAAATCATGATAGATCCACTTGTTGTATGCCTGCCAAAACAAATATTGACATACTTGATGTGATTTATGTGTGTAAACGTAGACGCGTATTCATATACGTATATATATATTGACTCTCGTATATATGCATCTTAGATGCCATGCACTTGAGTAGTTGCTAGACCTACTTACCTTATAATCGCACTCTGCAGGCTTAGCATGTAGCATGTCAGTATTTATACAGTTATACTATAAACTGGACATCAAAATATGTGGATGAAAAAAATATATCAAAAAGGCAAGAAGCAATTTAAATCATAGAATAGGAATTTTGGGTGTCTTTAGCTGTAGTTATGAATTACATGGTTACATATTATATGTGTTAGACTTCATGTCCTTATGTTCATTCTACAGTGGTGGTCCTTACAAAGAAGAGAAACTTGTATAAATTATTTCCTTTTTCTTTGGTTCTTCCCTGATTTTGTGAAGCTGTTATACTCGGCCTAGAATTGTTTCTGCATAGTGTTGCCCTGAGTAGAGCATGTGACTTTGTACTTAATCTTAACAAGTGATTTGAGTTACGCCTTGTGCTGACTTCACTTAATTATCCTGCCGGCTAATAGATCTATTTTTTTTTTTTTGCGCGCGTGTGTGTGTGCGCCCGATTTTCTCTTTTTTACACCCTTACAATATTAACATCCCATAATATTAATCATCTCCTTTTGCAGCTATGCCTTTTTAATGCAGCGACAACAGACTCAGGAGATAGCTCAGAAGAAGGTGTTGGACATTGTCAAACGCTTAGAAGAAGGCCTGTTTAAAACTGCAACCACCAAGGTTTGGTTTTCTTCTACGATTTACTCTCTGTGTATAAATCTAGGCATGGTTCTACTCTAATATTTGGAGCCTGTTCTTTTTCTCCTAGATGGAACTTTTAAAAAAATATCCACTTTTGCATTTCTATAGGATCAGTCTAGTTAATAACAGGAGACATATCCGCCAAAAATATACCTTTGGACATACTATTGAACTAGCCAAGGAAAAACATCTAGTTTTGAATGATCACAATGTTAGTTATGAATGTATCTCGTTTGGTCCGGTCTTGTTTTAAAGCTTACCCTCTTCCTATTTAACTGAATGTCATTTATTGTTCTAGGAGGAATACATGAATTTAGAGACATTGGAAACTCGTTTACATATATTGATTAAACGCCTCCCCTTGAGTAATCAGAATCAACAATATCAGCAACAAGCCAATACATCTGTTCCCATGGGAACTATGATTCCAAATCCTGGCATGCCTCAAAGTGGGAACTCCAATATAATGGTTCCATCGTCTATGGATGATTCCTTTGTTGGGGCTGGTGGTGGTAATAGCATGATGTCATCCGCAGTCAACACATATGCAGGAGGTCTGACTAATGGTTATCAACAGCCGGCATCAAACTTCTCCAATAATTCAGGTGGAAACAGTATGATTTCATCAATGGGTGCACAAAGAATGGCCAGCCAAATGATACTGACACCTGGATTCACTAATAGTACTAGCACGAGTAACCAGTCTTACATGAATATGGATTCATCTAACGGTGTTGTTGGGCTATCTAATAGTCAAGCCTCTTCTTCAACGCAGTGCGCAAACTGCGTAGCTAAAGATAATAAGATTGACGAGCTTGAAACAAGAAACAAGATGTTGATGACAAGAATAAAGACGCTGGAGGCATCACTGGAATTGGCAAGGAATCCTGAGGATCACGCATGTCAGTCGGGTGCAATGCTCCATGAGCTTTTAGATGAAATAAATAATCTTCATGTGTAGTAAGTGTTGTTTTTAAATAATGTGTTAATGTTGTTTAATTGAATAATAAAATTTGTTGTTGTTGTTTAATAGTTATAATGCCCGCGCATGCGCGGGTTTTTTTTTAAATTTTTTTAATAATGTATTTTTACCTATTAAAAAAAAAATAGCTTTTTTTTTTTTTTTTTTTTTTTTTTTTTTTTTTTTTTTTTAATTATGTTTGATGTACATTGTAATAGTTCGTATATGATATTTTCAATTTTTCATAGACCTAGTCATCTTATGTATAAAGTTTAGCTTCCACATGTTGTGTTTGTATATCGATAATTAGTGTTTTATAATTATATTCTCGTTAATTACATGTGAACTATAGTAAAAACATGGAGGTGTAAACAAAACATACCTGGAGACACAAAGCCATTTGCCATAAAAAGCAGGAGAAAACCACAAATCATAAGGTTACATAACTACTGTGATCATAAGTAAATAATGAATAAACATAATTGGCTTGTATGTAATAGATGAAATCCGTCATTTCTACAATAAGGGTTTATATCTTGGATTAGTGTTGGATTTTCTTAGAATATATTTGCCACCAAATCTCGCTTAATTTGATCAACTAATATCTTTTATCCTATTTTTGTTAGATGGACACTATCCCCTAATAAGAAATTACTATCATCAGGCATGTTGGGATGGATTTGTTATATAATATATTTGCTTCTAAATATTCTGTTCCACAGCATCCTTTAGTTGTGACTTGAAAACCTGTTGAATATTAACATGCAGTTCACTTGAATGGGCACAAAGCAACTAACATACAATGCACTTAAATGTGTCTCCCAAGTTTAAACCAAACAATGCTTTAATGTTATGATAATATGGGGTCAATAGATTAGTATGTATCTCGAGGCTAAGATAATTCTTACGGTGACCGTAAAACATAAGCATTGATGTCACCTTCTATTGTTGCAAAGACAACAATTGAGCTAGAAGTTGGACCTGCTTACATTATCATTGCACACATCAGTTAGCGTGTGAATGATAGTATGATTGTATGAGGTCCTTGTGCATTTGATGTGTTATAGTATGATTCTTTGCATTGGATGTGTTACAATATGATTCTTTTTTCTGGTAAGTAGGCAGTCACAAACACCAGTTAAACGGGTGCATGAGCCATAGCCAAACAGCCGTTAAAAGTTGAAAATTTGTATATGACAAAGTTGAAAATTTGTATATGACAGACCCTAACACCGATAACAAAATCGTTGCAGCAACCATAACAAATAATTTTCTTTACAAAAACCCAAACACCATGTACAAAGATCAGATGGGTAACTTAATTCAAATGGATTAGGAAGGTAATCCACTTTTTACAAAGATCAGATGGGTAGCTTCCTCACTCATATGGTCAAATTTACATCTAAAAAAGTGAACCAAGCTTGTGCTTGACTTTCTTCCTATTCTCAGCCATTAGAAACCTAATACAATAATCAGAACTGCGATTCAAATTACTAACCATTTACAAATAATGGTTGGACTAATCAAAGATCATATATATACCCTAACTTCATCTCCTAATCCAAATCCAGAAAGATTAATGCACACACCATCACATTAATTCAGCAAGATTAAAGTTTATAGAATTGAATATTTTTACTTTTTCAGGATACACACGTTCAAACTACAAAACATCCAATTTAACTAAAGTCTATATTCACACAAACCCACATTAATTCAACAAAGATTAAAGTGAAAATAACCCTAGGATTAAAGAAACAAATTCTACCTTGTCTATTAAGACTAACCCGATATGAACCGTGTACCTTAAGAGCAATAGCTGACATATTTTTAGGTAAATAAACCAGTTTGATACAGTAAAACATTACCTTATTTTGACCCATCCACAAACAAATAAATTAAGCTCAAAATAGTCCATAAGAAAGTATGACAACCTGATTTTTGTATACTTTTGACAGTAGCAGACCATAAGACTTTCAAAGCCTCAGGTTCATTTTCGAGTTCTGAATGAAAAGTTATACTCATTTTGTGAGCAGAAAACAAAAATATTGTTTCAGTTCAAATTCACTTCAGATCACATACTAATCTTAAAATCCATTAATTTCAACTTTTCAGCTTTTCATAAAATCACAATTTCATGTTCAAAGCTACATATTAACACATTATATTTACATTACACGAACAAAATCCCGAAATATAAAACTAACTACTGAACTTATACTTATTCTACTTCTTTATATGCATGCTTATTTTTGCTATATATATGCTTGTGCTTCTAATATTTTTCTTGCAAGTATTCCATATATCGATTCCTTGGTGCCCTCAAACGAGGGGGAGCACACATCAAGGGGGAGTTCTCGTCCCGACAAATTTTTTCTCAAAAACTTGTCGGCATAACCTTTTTGATTCTACAAAAAGGGGGAGAAGTGAATATAAACTCACTAAATACTTGTCCAAAAATAACTTTTTGGATTTAATGAGTTTTAGTTTTGTAATCATCAAAAAGGGGGAGATTGTTGACATAAGTAATGCCTAAAAACATTATTCATACTTATTCATATCTCTATGTTTTGATAATCACAAAATGAAAACTCATTAAACATAAACTTATCAAATAAACAAGTATTTAGTTGTAAATATTCATTTCTACAACTAAATCACTTAAGGTATGAATAAACAAGTGTTTAATGCATTATATGATCAAAGGAACATTTTCTTAATCTCTAAACTTTTTATAAAATGTCAAAAACATTTTATATATTTTTGAAAAACATTTTTGGTATTAAATAAATATGTTTAATCTAATATAAATATATGAATTCAAATTTTCAACCAAAAATGGCTAAAATGTCCCAGAAAAACCTTCCCCACAAAAAGACAAAACTGGGCAACGTTCGACAGGGGCGGCCCCCTTAATTATACAAGGCGGTCCCCTTAAAATTAAGGGGACCGCCCCCGCTCCAGTAGGTCCCAGATTTTGCCTATAAATACTGGTTTTTCTCTGGCATTTTTCCTTACCTTTTGCACTAAAAACTTTCTATTGTAGATCTCATTTCATATCTTCAAAAACCATTTGATCATATAATCTTAAGCATTGGTTTCCAAGTGATCCAAGCTTCCACCATCCTTGTGCAAAAGAAGAATACTTCTATCAATCAAGACTAGAAGTATTATAACTTAGTATCATCTTGTTACTTAAGTTGTTAGTTTAGTAAAATTTGTAAATCATTCATTTGTGTATAAGGTGTGTATATTAGGGGTGAACATAAGTAACTAGATATGTATAGTGTGTAAGTAGTGAAGAAGGTGTATAAGTAGTTATGGTGTAAAGAAGTCATGTAGAAGTTGTGAAGTCATGGTGTAGAAGTCGTGAAGCCATAGCTTAGAAGTTGTGAAGTCGTCATGTTGAAGTCATGAAGCCGTAGCTTAGAAGTTGTGAAGTCGTCATGTTGAAGTCATGAAGCCGTAGCTTAGAAGTTGTGAAGTCGTCATGTTGAAGTCATGAAGCCGTAGCTTAGAAGTTGTGAAGTCGTCATGGTGGAGTCATGAAGCCATAGCTTAGAAGTTGTGAAGTCGTCATGTTGAAGTTATGACGCCGTAGCTTAGAAGTTGTGAAGTCTTGGTCGTGAATCCGTAGCTTAGAAGTTGTGAAGTCTTGGTCGTGAAGCCGTAGCTTAGAAGGTGTGAAGTCATGGTCGTGAAGCCGTAGATTAGAAGTTGTGATGTCGTCGTGTAAAATTCGTGAAGCCGTTGTGTAGAAGTCATGAAGCCGTTGTGTTGAAGTCGTGAAGAAGTCGTGAATAAGTTGTGAAGAAGTTGTGTTGTGAAGTTGTGAGATTGGTTCTAGCTACGATTAGAACTCGACATTTAGCTTTGTGTCGTTAAACCCGTGTAAGCCAAAGTCGTGTAAGGTTTTCTTCGCCATAAGGGAGCTTATTGAAGTTGTGAAGAAAACTCTCGAGCTAGGTGCTCGGGGAGTGGAGTAGGGCAAGGAAGGTGTCCTTGTAGCCGAACCACTATAAATCTCTCGTGTCTCGGTTAGATCTTTCCAACCCTTTTTTATTTCTTTACTTACATCGTCATTACTTTCATACACATAGGCTTATATAATTGTTAGTATTACTTAGAGGTCGACTTCACATAAAGATCAAATTTGAAACTCCATTCAAGAAACCAAAACTTTTATAATCAATTTAAAAGAATACATATATAACTAATAATAAGGTTCAAGTCTTATTTTTCATACAAACTTGAATCTAAGTGTTTTAAAAATAAACAAAGGTTTTCATAATAAAATTAAAAAGACGTAAAACTATTCAACCCCCCCTTCTAGTTTTCCACAATTGGTATCAGGAGCCACGTCAATCAAGATCTTTAAAATATACTGTATTTTAAAACTTGAATCGATCTATGGAATCCGAAAAATATTTAGAAGGGGAATTTATGCAAACACCACCGCTATTTGAAAACTATACTTTTCTTGAATGGAAAAATAAATTTGAAAATTATGTGAAATCAATTGATCTAGATCTTTGGCATGTCATTTCGATTGGTGATTTTCAACCAACAAAAACGGATTTTGAAAGTCAAACAAAAACGGATTTTGAAACTCAAAATGATTATTTAAAAACAAAGAATAACAAAAATAATGAAACTAAAATAATTATTTACAAAACCTTGCCGAAAGTTGAATATGAAAGAATATCTTTCTGTAAAATGGCAAATGATATTTGGAAAAATCTCTTAAACTTTCATCAAGAAAAATGTCAAGCCAAAGATGAGGATTTTTGATCTTGTACATGAATTAGTTATCTTAGAAAATTTAATAGATAAACATTTAGATAAAATAGATACATGTGCTACTAGTTCAAATGTTGTTAATGAAGGTGTTAACGACGAAGACTACATGAATCAACTCCAAAGTGAACTCAATCCAAAATCATGGAGTGACACAGACGAAGGAGAAGATCATCATCCGACTCACCTATCATTCACACGTCGATCATCATATGAGACATTACGAAGAAAAGCTAGGACGTGAGGTAAGTTCTCTTTTTAAATTTCATAAGTAATTACTTCATGCATATAATCTTATTAATGCCTTAGGATACGCTTAGTCTGATAGGTTGCTTTGCCTTTACACTTTAGTTATATTCGTTCTGTGGCTTAATGAACTAGAAACCCTTTAGTTAGCCCCTCTAAGTATTAGTAAATCAAGCAATCTTCATATTTGGTACTCTTCGATAGGTAAATTTAGGAACTTAATTTCTTCTAAAAAGAGAATGACTACTGGAAAATCTATTGACTAGAAACTCAATTTGACCTAACGGTTGAATTGCTTCTATGTGAGAAGTTGGGTGTGTGTAACCCGTAAAAACGGTCGTGTTTAGCCTGAATTGAGCACCACTAGTAATAGTCTCATACTCATTCTCCAACTTGAATACATTATTCTTCCTAAATATACCTAACGATAGTTTACTGTTATGAACTTTGCTTTTCACTAGAGCTTTTCATTCCTAGATGTATGTCATCTTGCATATATAAAATTTCTAGATGTTTACTTGCTCCTATGTGATTTGACTGCATCCCTTTGTAATTATTTGTTTAGTTGTTGAATGCATTGTCATTATAATAGCTTTTGTTTTTCTCTAACTACTCTGATATGATGTATTTTTGTATTTAGTCATAATACATGCTTAAATGCCATAGGATATGTAGAAAGAGGTAGTATGTGACAATAGACTTAACCAATACCCTTGAGCATGAGATCTTTTATAAACCACTATTTTTAAACCTATAATTAATGGGACTTGTTTTTAAATTTGCAAAAACTTCACATTTTGGAAAAATAATTTTTCAAAAGATTATGACACATTTCTATTAAACATGTTTCACCATCCTACCTTTCTTCCAAACTTGTGTCCATAATTACGTGTTTATCAAAAACCAAAGATTGGAAAAATATGTTTTCTTTCCTCATAAAAACATTTTGAAATAAAGCCAAAACTATTTCATTAATATATTTTTCACATCCACATAAAACCTACTCGCAAACATTGTTGAATAATGCTAAAAACATTTATTTAAATCATGCATGGTGATCTCATATCTGTCATCTATATTTGTGTATGTGACATTTATAAGTGAACTAAATTTGAAAAACCATGATTTATCCACTAAGACCTCACTTAGTACAAGTCTAGAAGTCCATGCTATCTCAACTCCACATTCCCATGCACATAGATATTCATTAGGATTATTTAACTAGCTTATTAATCTTCCTAAATATGATACTATGAATTACTTGGTGCTATGTAGTGTTTTCTTGTCTAACATATATATGTTACATGCTAAATGAGTTGTTTGCATGCTAGATAATAATGTCTAATGAATATGCTTAGCATACATAAGTTATTAAATCCTAAATTGCCTCAAAAGAAGTTGGACTTGCTTGAAACTAAACCCAAAAACACAACCTTTTCTACAAATTTATGCCAAAAACCCATTTCCAGTAATCTGGAAGTCAGCAGATGGGCGGCCCCCTTAAATACCCAGGCAGCCCCCTTAAAATTAAGGGGACCGGCCCCTATTTAAGGGGACCGACCATCTGGAGTGACGGATTACTATTTTCTTTTTCAATTTCCAACCCATTTTATCCTATACTTCCCAAAATTTACAAACACATTTTGTCACAAACCACCCACCAAAATTTACCTTCCACAATCACATCATCACTACACCATAAATACCCAACAAATGATGTTGTTCAAACTCAACCAACACCTAAACCTCATCCTAATGAACCCTTTCACACACATAACCAATCATCCATATGTCCACCTTCATTCACTCATAATTACCCAAGTTCACAAATGTCTCCACCACCAAAAGTGTCACCACCAGATGAACTCAAATAAGTACATTTTATTACTGTCATTTATCCTATTAATTTGACTTGTTTTACTATATTATGTATGAGGATTGATACTTAATCGTTTACTTTTGTAATTCTCAGGTAAAAACAAGCATTTGGTGAAACTTGGCGATTTTGGACTGATTATGGAGCAAAACATGCATAAAGTGAAGAGTCTACTGAAATGGACAAGATCAAGTTAAATATGCTCCAGATGCGCCGCATCTCACTCATGACATGCGCCGCATCTCTATCAAGATATCACCAGATACGATCCAAGATACAAGAGGACATGCGCCGCATCTAATCATGGAGTTACGCCGCATCTTCTGGCGGTGTACGAATATTCCTGAATATTATAATCTTGGACCCCACGCGAAGTTAAGTCAATGCGCCGCATCTACTTACTAGATGCGCCGCATCTTCCCTCAGACATAAACTATAAATACCCCAAGGCCAGACGAATTTCGGGGGCATTATCAGAGTTTCGAAGACCGAAGCAGAAAAACCCTAGGACGAATTCAGTCAAGAAGGCAGCACAAGACACACCAAACGAAGATACAAGAGCTGTAAGAAGGTGCTGCATGTGTTTAATTCATTAAGTAGTTTTGTTTTATTGTGTTAGCAAACTTTAATTCATCAGGATTGATGGGCTTGTGTTATGTTATCATTCACTTCAACTCCCCTTAAAATTGCTTTCCCATCGATTAAAGTTTATATGTTGATGTCTTTGGTTACTACTTATTAGTGCATTGATCACCTCTGTGTTTATTAGTGGCTTGTGTAATGTGGCAACGGAAAGGTTGCACTCCCACGGTTATTACTAAATTGATCACTTAGGAATAACTTTTAGACATAAGTCATCATTAAGGGTTTACTCGCCGATAAGCTTAGGACCAACGAGAAAGGATTAACTACATACACTTCATATAAAGCTATCAATAAAACAAGTGACAAACTACTTAATTATAAGGACAGCCCTCTTATTGTCTCGAGTATTTATCTGTGTACGTGTGTGCTACTTGCTGATTCGTGCCTATTAGTTTAGTTTATTATTTAATTGCAAACAAAATCGTGCCAGTCTCTCAGGCTGAAACCCCCTTGCGTTAGGATATTAAAATACTTATTAGAATAACGAGATAATACGTTCCACTCTTAGTGATCGACACTCTACTTACCATTATATTCATACTGACCGGGTACACTGCTCGTTAAGTGTGTGTGTTATTGATAAGTCGGCTAAATATAAATTTAAAACTTGAGTAGGCATTAAAACTGCTAAACCGCAACGACACATCACGCGCATCAAGTTTTTGGCGCCGCTGCCGGGGAGTGAATTGTTATTATCTGTTAATTTGATTAGTATTTTAATTAGGTTTTTCTTTTTATTAGATTAATTGCATCATTGTATTATTTTGCATATTTGTTGTATTGTGTGTTAATTGTTTTCTTTTATTTTTGTGTGTTTATTTTTGTTTGTGTGTTTAATTTTTGTTTTTATTTTTCGTATTTTTTCTGTTCTGCTATCGTTGTACTGTGCTAAATCAAACGATACGGCGCATCTGATTTATCAGATACGGCGTATTGCGTTTAATTTTTATAAAATACAACGCGTTTAATTAATTCGATACGACACATCTTTTCCCCAAGATACGGCGTATCTGTTTTTAATAAGAAAATTTTTCTAAGCGATAAAGTAATACGACGCATCTGCTTTAGCAGATACGGCGTATCTGTTTTTAATAAATTTTTTTTTCTAAACGTTAACGCCATACGACGCATCTGCCTTTGCAGATACGGCGTATCTATTATTTTAATTAAAAACAGTTTGCGAATTATTAAACAGATACGGCGTATCGATCTCTGTCGATACGGCGCATTTTCTGAATAAAAAATCTTGTATTTTGAAGCGTAACGAAAATTCGGCGCATTAACTTTTGTTAATACGACGATTATAATTTGATAAATATAGTTGATTTTTGATATTTACTTTGATCGGTCCGCTACTCTCGTTTGCAAGCTGCTTATTTTCAGGATAAAGGATGACTCAAGCATCACCATGAAAGATTACATTCTAAACCAAACCGAGAGAAGGAAGCTGTAGTGATCTAACGAAACCTCTTCGATTATTCAACCATCCCTAAGGGAAGTTCTCTACACTATAATCTCAGTTTTATTATCCATATTATACATCTGATTCAAATCGTAATCTTAATTTTGTATGCTTAAAAACGATATTTGTTTCTAACCTCGGAATAAATCCTTATCCACTAAACAATAAGATTACAATTATTAATAAAACATTTATGCCTATTGCTCTTATTTTGAATTCATCTATATGGTATGTCGTTTAACCCAAATTTGATGTATAAGGAACTGTGTTGCGGAGGCCAAGGTACGTTCTTCATTTAAATTTCGTTTACTAACATAGCGATACGGCGGATCTAAATATCCAAAGCGCCGTATCTATGACCAACTAGAACTTATTGACTAGTCAACGAGATTAAATAGATACGGCGCATCCCAATTTTCAATACGGCGCATCCTTTTCGCCTATAAATACGACGGGAATGCGCCGGATCTAAACTCTTTACCGCATAATCCTCACTCACACAGTTAAGAACACGCACTAAAATTATACTCGAATCCCGATCATTCTTCTTTAATCCACCTTTAATCCGATCTAGAATCTTCCTCCTAATCATCAAATTAAGGTAATTACTCATTTTCGATTTAATCTTGATTAATACGAAAATTAGGGTTTATATGATTGAATCGATTCGTGCTTAAATAATATAGATATATGATTAGGACTTGCTCTAGATGGTTTTCCCCGTATCTAATTTGCATAAATAATTGAACTTGTAACCTAATTTGATCTAACCGAAAATTTAGGTTTTGGGTTCGATTTTGAATATTTAGCGGGAAGGCGAATTAGTAGTGGTGGAATGAGATATTAGAACTGATATAAGGAGAATATGATACTGTGATATTTAGTGGTAGTTTACGTCACGGATACGGATTCTTGAAAAACGTGCCTGACCCTTTATTTTATACTGATATGCTTTTAGATGCGGCGCATCTAGGTTGATTAATGCGGCGTAACGACCTATTTCAAAATTGATAAAATTCTAGATACGCCGTATTGATTAATCTAGATACGACGCATCTCCATACACCGTATCTATTGTCTTGCACCGCATCTCTTATACTTTATACAGATACGCCGCACTGATTAAATCAGATGCGCCGTATCTACCTTACTTACAGAATGTTTACTGACTGTGAATATTTGTTTCAGATGGCATTACCAGAAGTCGCGCAGAGGCATCAGTGGTTACGATTCGAGAACATGGGACTCACTCCTGCCACTCTGGAGGATTACTTGCGTAGGCTTGACTCGATTTACTTCAAGAAAATATTCAGAGTCCAGGTTTTGAATTTTGATGATATAGGATTGATTGGTGGTGGACATGCAGCTGAGAGTTTACAGCATCGGATGGAGATGGTAGTTGCTGGAGACGATGAGGAGGTGGTGTTCAGGTCTAGTGCTTGGGAGAGACTGTTTAGGATTGACGAGCCTCTGATTAGGGAGCTCATGCTGGAGTTCTTTAGCACGATTCATTACAGGGAGACGGACTTGGAGATTGATACAGCTGACACTCTGGTGTTCAGGTTAGGAGGTGTGCATAGGCAGATGTCGATGAGGCAGTTTATTTTGGCCATGGGGCTACACACTGAGGAGGAGCTTGGATCTGCTGGGTTTGCCAGGTACTGGGCTGAGAGTTTACGGGTTGTCCCTGACAGAGGATTATTTAGTGATTATTGGGACAGGATTTCCTCGGGGGGTGATATCACTACTTCCACCCCCTCATATACTTTGATCAGGGAGCCGATGAGGAGGCTGTGCCACAGGCTGATTGCACTTACCATTGCTGGGAGGGGTCAGTCACCTGAGAAGGTGACCACTCTTGACCTCTTCCTCCTTAGGAGCATGGATGAGGGGTTGTCGGTAAACATCCCCCATTTTTTGGCACACTACCTCCACCGATCAGCTGCAGGGAGAGATCGGAGGAGCCAGATGACTGGCGGGCATTTTGTTTCTCGGCTAGCCCGCCATTTTGGAGTCATTGGAGCAGAGATTCCAGCGGGGCTGGAGGTTGTGGTGACCCATCTCCCGGTTATCGACAGGGACTATTTGGTTAGACTCGGGATTTGCCAGGTGGTTGCGGGAGGCCACTTTTGGGTAGCATTAGGGCCCGCCAGAGCAGCAGGACCAGAGGCGGAGCAGGGAGGCCCTCAGGGACCTCCGGCTGCTGCTCCAGCCCATCAGGAGGAGGCGCAGGCACCAGTACCCCCACCAGTCCCTGTACGCACCATGGGTCAGAGACTTGACGCAGTCGAGGGAGAGTTGAGAGCCTTGAGGAGGGACTCAGAGTGGTTGGTTATGAGTGTGAGCAGACTTCTAGAGCACCAGGGTATTACACACGATCGTCCAGATGGTACTCATGTTACGGGAGTGGCACGTGCATACGAGCGCAGAGTCCGCCAGAGGACTGATGGAGCCAGCACTTCCGGGACCCATCCAGACGACCACACTCACCCATGATCTTACTCTCTTGATTTTACAGACATTGTTCCACATATTATTATTATTTTGGATTGTACTAATCACCATTCTCGTGTATATATTTAATGTTTCAGTTTATGTTTCTTGTTATATTTGATGAAGACTGGCATTAAGTTCAGCATGAGAGTACGAGAGAACGTGAGAGATGAACCGTGGAACGAGTCATTTTACAACAGACTGTTAACAGTCTGTTTGGTAACCACATGCGCCGCATCTGGGAAACAGATGCGACGCATCCTATCCTTTATTTCGTTTTAGTTTATTTTCAATGCGGCGCATCCCTGGTTAAGGATGCGGCGCATCTTTATTCTGATCCGTATTTATTCCAGGCTCGATACGGCGTATCTTCTTCCATAAGATACGGCGCATCGACTGACCTGATGATTTTCAGTTTTAATTTTTAAGTTTTATTTTTTCTAACTACTAATGTATTATGCAAGTTTGAACCTTTCTTATCTTAGGTGTGTTTTAAAGTGTTGGTGGTATTATAGTTTCCTGGATTTCCTGTGGATACATCAAGTATGAAGCTTTAACGTTCTAATCCACAAGAAGTTGATTTTTGCTCTAATACAAATGGAGGATCATACCGAGCAAATCTCAGGGGAGTTTTTCTGTTCTAATTCTTTTATTTTCTAATTTTTAACCTTTTATACAAACAACGAGGACGTTGTTTAACTTAAGTGGGGGGATTGGAGAATTAGAACACTTAACAATTACTTGTCCTAAACTTTTTCAAAAATTATGCTTAAAATGTGCTTAATATATAACACTTAAAATTTTTTTTAGCATGTTTTTGTTTAAGATCTAAGTTGCATAGCTGCACACATGACGTTATTTTCAAAAATTGTGATTTTTCAAAATTCACAAATCTATGAGTGTGCCGGTGACTTGTAAACTTTAGAACTTGGCTTGTATACTATTCGAGACCACCATAATGAGTATTATTTATATAATTGGAATGACTTGTCTAAATTGGTAAAATTCTAGGATTACACCCAAATAGCCTTTATATGTTATGTGTTATTAGCTAACTACACTGGTTAGTTAACCCCCGTATAAACCCTTTTGTTACTCTCATTTTTAGAGTAAAATACCCCTAGAAAAACACTCAGAGCCATTCCTTTCGTTTCTTACACCTATGTTTAAAATGTTTCGTTATACCCTTACACCTTAGCCTACCCTGTAGATTAGAATCCGTGGTTGGTTAATTGATATAGGCAAAGTGTGTTTCCTTACATTACCTGTGTTCGCGTGCGTAATTCATTATCTTTGGTTAGGTCGGGAAATTGCACAATGCAATTGGAGTGAAAGTAAATATTGTATATTTTGAGTTTATTTTTCGTGTGTTTACTACTTTCACTATTACCGTTATTTCTGAAGTATGAAAAGTATGGAAAAATTATCCAGAATTATCATTATAGTGATGTGGTAAAATTTTACACATCTATGTCTATGTTTCAAAAAAAAAAAAAAAAAAAAAAAAAAAAAAAAAATCGAAAAAATAAGAAAAGAAAAAAGAAAGAAAGAAAAGTTGGAAGTTAGTTTTAACCAACTTATGTAAAGTTTTGTATTAAGTGGTCGATATCACCACTATTTGTTGTACTATATCTATGGATTGAATGGGAATTGGCAGTTATGGGAACGCCAATTAAGGTTTATTCTTTGATTAAGATCTTGTTGAGTATAATTCGTGTCTACCTAAAGCGTGTGTTTCAAGTGTTAAAGCGTGAGTTATTCGATGATATGAGTCTTATTCATGGGATGGTTGGGATAGTGATTAACCACACTTAGGATTTTAATTTATTTGTTTTGTTTATTTTTATTTTTACACCAATTTATATCCCAAATGTTACCATGCCCTTTATTATTCTTTATCCAACCAAACCTTTGATTTATTGAGATTAGGGATTTGAGCAATCTTAAGTATCGTAGTCGTGGATTCGGCTATGTATCTATGATTTTGTCGCCCTTTTTGATATATTATTATTGGTGAAGTTTGGACCTATCTTTAGCTTATTCGAGTTAAGGATTTGAGCAATTGCAAGTATCGTGTTCGTGGATTCGATCATGTATTTGTGATTTTGTCGCCTTTTCTGGAATTTGAGATCGATAGTGAAAAGAGAATAATTAACCCTTAAGCCTGAAAACCCTTTTTACCGCTTTAGACTTGTTATTCCTTGGCTTTAGTGGGGGAGATGTGTATACTTGCCAAGCTTATGATAGAATATTCGTCGCGACTGGACAATTAAACGATTAGATTTGCTTTTATCAAATTATTTTGTTATACTTCTAATTCGTTAAGTGTTTAGTTGTGTGATTATGATTAAACGAATACATGCTTGATATAAAAATAAATCCTAACATCTTTTAGGATACATTTTCATAAGAAAAATTCTAAGGTTTACTTGGGGACAAGTAAAGTTCAAGTGGGGGGATATTTGATGAACTCAAATAAGTACATTTTATTACTGTCATTTATCCTATTAATTTGACTTGTTTTACTATATTATGTATGAGGATTGATACTTAATCGTTTACTTTTGTAATTCTCAGGTAAAAACAAGCATTTGGTGAAACTTGGCGATTTTGGACTGATTATGGAGCAAAACATGCATAAAGTGAAGAGTCTACTGAAATGGACAAGATCAAGTTAAATATGCTCCAGATGCGCCGCATCTCACTCATGACATGCGCCGCATCTCTATCAAGATATCACCAGATACGATCCAAGATACAAGAGGACATGCGCCGCATCTAATCATGGAGTTACGCCGCATCTTCTGGCGGTGTACGAATATTCCTGAATATTATAATCTTGGACCCCACGCGAAGTTAAGTCAATGCGCCGCATCTACTTACTAGATGCGCCGCATCTTCCCTCAGACATAAACTATAAATACCCCAAGGCCAGACGAATTTCGGGGGCATTATCAGAGTTTCGAAGACCGAAGCAGAAAAACCCTAGGACGAATTCAGTCAAGAAGGCAGCACAAGACACACCAAACGAAGATACAAGAGCTGTAAGAAGGTGCTGCATGTGTTTAATTCATTAAGTAGTTTTGTTTTATTGTGTTAGCAAACTTTAATTCATCAGGATTGATGGGCTTGTGTTATGTTATCATTCACTTCAACTCCCCTTAAAATTGCTTTCCCATCGATTAAAGTTTATATGTTGATGTCTTTGGTTACTACTTATTAGTGCATTGATCACCTCTGTGTTTATTAGTGGCTTGTGTAATGTGGCAACGGAAAGGTTGCACTCCCACGGTTATTACTAAATTGATCACTTAGGAATAACTTTTAGACATAAGTCATCATTAAGGGTTTACTCGCCGATAAGCTTAGGACCAACGAGAAAGGATTAACTACATACACTTCATATAAAGCTATCAATAAAACAAGTGACAAACTACTTAATTATAAGGACAGCCCTCTTATTGTCTCGAGTATTTATCTGTGTACGTGTGTGCTACTTGCTGATTCGTGCCTATTAGTTTAGTTTATTATTTAATTGCAAACAAAATCGTGCCAGTCTCTCAGGCTGAAACCCCCTTGCGTTAGGATATTAAAATACTTATTAGAATAACGAGATAATACGTTCCACTCTTAGTGATCGACACTCTACTTACCATTATATTCATACTGACCGGGTACACTGCTCGTTAAGTGTGTGTGTTATTGATAAGTCGGCTAAATATAAATTTAAAACTTGAGTAGGCATTAAAACTGCTAAACCGCAACGACACATCACGCGCATCACCACCACTTCCACTAAATAACAACCACTCTCCATCATCATCACCTTCCACTCAACACTTGAAGTTCATTGAAGAACTCAAGGAAGCCCATGAGCTTAATGCTCTCCTTGCTTTGCACCTTGCTCAAAGCAACTTAGACCCATCACCATCCATCTCACCATCATTACCATCATCACCACATCACTTGAGTCAAATTGAGAAACATGTCAACAATTGTCCTTGTTGCATCTTTCTCCAAAATCAAACCATCGCCTTAAATGAGCGTCTCACTTGGATTGAGTATCTTCTCACTAGATCTAATCCAACACCACCACTTGAACAACATCAAAACCCTCATTCAGCATGGTCAAGTCCAAGCTCTCCACCTCCAATTCCTCCATCAACACTCTCTCCAACATCCATACACCCAAACTTAAAACCCCATTAATCCAACATTTTTACCCCCTCTTTACCATCATCCATCCAAAATAATTCAAGTTTTTCACGTCTCAACCAAGTCAAATGGATCTCTTAGGCAATTTAAAATTTTATACTTATTGTATGCTATAAGCAAAATATGTGTTGTATCAATAATTATGTTTTTAACATAATTATTTTCAACTAATGAATGCTTTATTTCTTGTCTTTAATATATGAATGTTATACTTATTGCTTGTATACTTGATATCATGATATATATACAAGCTTGATGATTAATAACATGCTTATTCCATAATATGTTTTAAATGTATGCATGCGTATTTAACATATTTATGCCACTATTTAATCATTCTTGATGTACATGATTCAAATGGAGCTTGCTGCAAAAACACCCTAAAAATGACCATTTTCTGGAAAATTTTCAAATTTGGTCGCCTAGGAAAACACCAGATGGGCGGCCCCCTTAATACCCTAGGCGGTCCCCTTAATTTTAAGGGGGCCGGCCTACAATTAAGGGGACCGGCCATCTGGGCAGTAAAATTTACTGTTTTCTTTTGCATCTTGTGACCCCTTTTATCTAGCCCCAGCTACCATTTCTATTAAAGGACGAACTGGTATTGGAATTTTACCACAAAACCTCCAAACCTTACCTAAATCAACCATCACCTCCATCAAACACCCATTTTCATTCACCATGCCATCACCAAAATCATCCATCTCTAAGACACCCAAGAAGACACCCAAGAAGACACCAAAACTCCATCACCACCACCTCAATGTTCATCCCCAAGTGCACCAAATGCACCATCAAAAACACCCTCCACTCATGGCACATCATCTTCATCCATACCTTCCACTTCATCCATCAATAACTACATCAACTCACACCTATCATCACCACCATCAAGAGCATCAACTCCACCTCCTACTCAAGAACCTCCATTCACCCAACTTGTCATTTCCATATCACCAATAACACCTCTTGATGCTCATTTCTCATCATCACTAATACCACCACCATGCTTTCCCATCCCTTGGGCTTTACTTGAAGCCCATGGAGACAATTGCCTTTGTTGCATCCACAACCAAACCATCATCTTTGGTCTTAGAGATGAGATACCACAACCTCCACCATTTTCACCCACTACACCACCACCACCTCCATTCTCACCAAATTAAGCATATGCAATGCTTAATCAAAAATAATTTTTTTTTCAAACCATTTTGTGTGCAAGCCCCATGAAAGATCATGTACTCCTAGAATGATTATGTAGATTGCATTACTTACTAGCTAATGTAGGATTGAATATAATCTTGGATGGTTGTGTATTTATACACAACATTTTTAATGAATGTCTTTATATGCATGCTTATTTTTGCTATATATATGCTTGTGCTTCTAATATTTTTCTTGCAAGTATTCCATATATCGATTCCTTGGTGCCCTCAAACGAGGGGGAGCACACATCAAGGGGGAGTTCTCGTCCCGACAAATTTTTTCTCAAAAACTTGTCGGCATAACCTTTTTGATTCTACAAAAAGGGGGAGAAGTGAATATAAACTCACTAAATACTTGTCCAAAAATAACTTTTTGGATTTAATGAGTTTTAGTTTTGTAATCATCAAAAAGGGGGAGATAGTTGACATAAGTAATGCCTAAAAACATTATTCATACTTATTCATATCTCTATGTTTTGATAATCACAAAATGAAAACTCATTAAACATTAACTTATCAAATAAACAAGTATTTAGTTGTAAATATACATTTCTACAACTAAATCACTTAAGGTATGAATAAATGATTAAAGATATTTTTATTCCAAAGAAATACTTGTGAAAATATTTCCCCGAGTCGTTCTCCCAACGAAGGTTTGACGGCGTTTTAATCGATTCGGTGTCGTGACAATGTGAAGTGAATAAGTGAACGTGAAAGATTTTTTTGGTATTGATTAAACTAAATTATTGAAAATTAAAAATAATCTATGATAACAAATAAAAGCACACAAAAAAGAAATCAAATAAAGTAAATCCCGGGCTAATCCCGAGACTTATAAAGCTAATAGTGAAATTATAAACCAAAAATGCAAAACTAAAAACTCAAGGGACCGAAAATGTAATTTATTAAAACTGATTTAATAAAAGATAAAGAAAACAAAAGGTTTAAAAGTTTAGGGACTAAAAGTGTAATTTCAGAAACTATAAAAGACTTAATAAAAGGCAGGGACTGAAAGTGCCATTTATCAAACTGATTTACACTTAAAAAAAACACCAGGCACGATTTAGACTTAAACAGAGAGACTAGGGACCAAATGTGACAACACTTAAAACTTATTTTATTTTCTTTTCTCAGAAATAATCCTCACAAGCTCTTTTCAAAAGCTTATAAAAAGCTCAAATCTTAACCAATTTTGAAACCGAAAAATGTTTTGGAAAGCTGAACAAGTAGAGATTACTAAAATCCAAAAAGACCTATCACAAAGATTCAATTACTAACTCAATTTGAAGCAAATACAGGTAGCAAAACGATGAACTAGCAGCAGACTTTTTAAACAGAAGGCTTAGGAACAGATTTCGAGTGCAAATTTAGATCTCCAGATGTTCTCGCCACTACTAGAAATGGAAGAAACTAAATTTATACTATGCTAACTACTTAGACACGCAAAAGCAAACAATTCTAACTACTTATGATCATTCAAATGGATTCATTAAAACAGCTACTAAGAGTGAAATGAAACCAGTGCACAGAACCAGTTTGACGAATTCGATACTCACTATGGTTGACTTACGTGAGGTTCAGCTTATTAAATCTAAGAACCTAGATGTTATTAAGCTATAAAACCCTTAACTATCAAACTTAAACCGATTATCTAACCAAATTAAACAACTCAGATCCTCAAAACAGCGGAACACAGCAGAATCATGGCAGACCACAAACTACTCAAACTTAGACCAAAATTAATCCAACTCTACCCTACTAATGTGAACTGATTAATAACCTTTTACTCTACTTGAAACTCCAATTAAAACCTCAAATCAAACTTAGCTTATTGCTGAGCTTGTTGTCGCAGAATCGGGCTTAAAAAAATCAAACTCGGATCAATTTCTTCTAGTTACTATTAAACCTCAATTTCTCAACTGATTTAAGCTTTAACAACCTAACCAAAACTTAACCAAGTTCAGTACACTAGCAAATCCATAGTACAATCGCAGAAACATATTAATCTAAACACCCTAGCATAAACAGATTCAAATGCTCCTTTATCATTCCTTATCATTATTAAACCGTATTTCAGATTCAACTAATCATTAAACAGCATAAATCATTACTCAAATAACATCATTTAACCTCAGATTCATCATGTTTCCATAGAATAACAACAATCAACAGCAATTAACAGCAGAAACTCAAATTCGCAGAACAAGATCAACACAAAAACTATATCGAGGCAGATTCTAATCTCAAACTATAAAATGATGCTTTAAACAAGTTTAACTAATAATATCTCTATCAAACTAACATCAAACAACCACTATAACACAAAAATTCAACTAGTACAGCAGATTTAAACTATTAAACGTGAGTAGAACGAAAAATGAACGAAGAACTTACAACGTTATTCTCCCTCAGCTAGAACAGAGGGAGTTCACTATGCTAGCCTGTCTTTAGACAGGCTAAGGGCTTCCATTTCACCCCCTAGACCATCACTCCATTTCTGATTCACCATGGTTCAAGTAATAATTGACTTTCGTTGACTTTTGTGTGAATTTGAGTGAAACTGTTTAAAGTGCCAAGTTAAGCTTCACAAAAGCTATATTAAGCTAAAATGAAACTTGAGAAAAAACGAACTAAGCTTATTGAAGCTTGATTAACTGAACTAACATTTTGATTTATTTTTTTTTTATTTTTTTATTTTTTTTTTCTTTTGTGATGATCAGATATTAAAACAAAATGAATAAACTAAAACTGAAATCAATAATAACTAAATGAGAATTCGGATTCAAAATAACTTCAAATTTAAACTTTCATTAAAACTTTGAGATTACAAACACTTCAACTTGATACAAACTACAATTTAAAAAAAAAACTGAAAGCAGAAAATTACATTAAAGACTTGAAAGAAAAATTACAAGGATAATATAAATCAAAAGCAGGAAAAAATTACAAATAAAAACTAACTCCTTCTTTGAAGAAAAACCCTCCTATTTATAGAGCTCAGTCGATCCTTCTGGGTCTTCCAGGCTGGCAATCCGCGTGCACTTGAGTCCATATCCACCCTTAGATTATCCTTGCTCTCCAAGCTTAAATCTTCACCGTACGATCAGAGATATGAAGTGGCACCTCCAATCAACATCACCCACGTGTCCCTGGGAGTGTCAGGACCTTCCAGAAGTTTTTAATCATTGGGTAATTTATTGTACGAGGGTAATTTTTGGTTGTACGGTAATTAGGGTTCTTAGTAAGATTTGGGGATAACTTTGGGCGCGCATGTGTGGGGTGAGTGTGTTTGTGTTATTTATTTTTTTGTTTGACCGGTTGAAGATAATATAAGAGGGTTTTGACCGGGTTATTGTTTTAGGGATGTGGGTGGATCGGGTGTGTTGAAATAAGGTGGGCTTGGGTTGGTTTAATAGTTGGGCTGGGTTGGTTAGATTTTGGATTGGGTTTGGATTTGGTTTGTGTGGGTTGGATAAGTGAGTAGGGTGGGTTTGTTTAATTAAAATCCGGGTATAGTAGTATTTATGGATTAGAGTTTTTAAGTGTAAAGTTCTAGGGACCTTTTATGTAATTTCTGGATTCTTAAGGGGCTGATGTTGTCATTCTTTCAAAGTTAAATCCAAGGGCTGAATATGAACATCTCTGATAATATGAGGACCACGGTTGACTTTTTGACCATAATCTCTTTCCCGGTTCCGGTTCTGAGCCGTATCCGCATCCCGTGCTCGTTTTCCTGATTTTCTTGTCTTTTTGTCAGTTTTCAAGATATCCGTCCCTGCATATAAAAATACAAAAACACAATATCTTTTGGCATTATGGTCGGGTTTTTGGTCATTTTGGGTCCAGTTTTGGTCAAGAAAAGGTATGTGTTTAAGCACATACCAAATTCCCCCAGACTAAGCTATTGCAATGTCCTCATGCAATGTTATAAAAACTCTCCGATTTTCCTTTTTATTCTGTTTTTGTATTTTCTTATTTTTCACGCGACGGCTTTGTCGACAATCATTATCTAACGATAACTTTTAGGATCACGGAGCAGGAAACACGACTCATAAAGAAGTGACCATACGGATAAAATTCGTCGTTCCTGATTTTTCACAAGTCCCCAAACTAAGCTTAAAAACGAGATCATTGTCATTTACAAGTTAGATTGCCAACACTACTCATAAAAGCTAATTGTGTATTACTTCTCGTTCCCAAATTCCTATTTTCCTTTATTTATTTTATTTTTGGTGAGAAATGAATTTCTCCAAATTCTCATTTCGATAATTTTTAAACCGATAAAGATACCTAGTTTAGACGCTAAGTAGTTTCCAAACCTTCCCTCGAAAACCGTTGCATACAAAAATGAGGTCCACATCAAGGTCTCTGATTTAACACGATTTTGAGAATATCCCTTTTATTTGCGACCGAAACAACTCATCTACGAGTCCAGAGACAGAAGCCTTTATTAGGATACCTCGGAGTCGAAATTTGGCATTTTTAACATTATTAAGCTCATATTTTTATTGATCCTTGGCCCTTTATAACAATCACAACATCGGCTGCGAACCGGCAAGATGTGATAGTCTATTATGACCTTGGAATTTTTCCTCTGCCTTTATTAGAAGTCTACAACATCGGCTGCGAACCGGCAAGATGCAGAAAACTTTTTATGGCTTTGGATTATTATTATTATTATTATTCATTATATATTTTGCCAAATCCCAAGTCCTACGGCTTTTATAACAATCCCAACATCGGTTGCGAGCCGGCAAGATGGAATAGTCTATTACACCGTAACACTGGCAGTACCTTGATGTGTACCCAACTTTCATAAGCAAGGATTCTCTAAGGAAGGAATAAAAACTAATCATCGCCAAAACTAAAATAGCTTTAATTATTCCTAGATTACTATTTTTTTTTTGGTGAAACAAGTTGATGGGAACAAAAAGCCACAAGTAACTTCGATGAGCTCTAAAGAGATCCAACTACTCCACGTTTAGCAATCTAACTTATAAACAACTCTATCATTTCTCGTTCTTCGCAAATTTAAAATCTTAAATAATAAGATCCGCGAATGCTTAGCCTTATAATCAAGCCATGCGTATATAAAGTCAAATACGGGAACTTGCAAACTCTTAAAAAGAATTCGCGTTTTCTAGCTCCTTGTGTAAAAGACTAGCACAAGCTTATAGATTATAAAAGGTTAAGGAGACAAGCTAGGGCTCAACACGCCCGGTCAAGTCAGAATTTTATTCCTACTCTCTCCAGCGGAAAGTCAACAAAAATGTCAAAATTTATTATATTTTTGGACAAAAAATTTTTAAATTTTTCTCATTTTTTTGGATTTTTCTCAATTTTGTAGGAAAAACGGGTTTGCATGAGAAAACGGCAAAAATGCAAGGCAAAAATCAAATCGAAAGATTACCCCCCCCCCCAGACTAAAACGAGACATTGTCCTCAATGTTTTAAAGGTAAGGGTTCTCCTACATAAATCTAAGGCCGTTTATTAATTATGCCAAAAGATAGATGTAAAACGATAAGATTTAAGGATATCGATAAGCAGCGAATGATGAAACTCGAGTAGCGTGAAGGAAACTACGAGCACGAGAGTCTTCATCATCGAGCATTCCTGGACATACCACAGAAAACAACGAAACACAAGATATGGAAGAGGGAATCCTCCTCATGTTTTATTAGAAATAAGATAAGAGGATAGATGGATAAGCATGGGGTGCCTCCCACGAAGCGCTTGTTTTTGTTAACCGAGTCACATGAGCTTGACTCGACCCCGAATTTATTTGTCCTTGGGGGAGCAAGTGGAAGAGATAATCTCAATCGGACTTTCATTCAAGATGTTTGAATAAACATTGAAGCATAAGAAAGTTCCACTCCGATTGAGATACCCACGGCTTTAGAAGATGAAAGCGGTGATGCCGGGGTCAAAAACTTTGTCTTCGTTTCCGGCTGGAAACGATAGTAAAGTTTCAAGCAGAGATGACTCCGGACAGAATGGGAGTTTTTGAGTAGAAAGAAGCAGAGAGGAATCATTTTTCTTCAGAATTAAAAGTTCCTTAGATGAGGCAGGAAACTTTAAATTCTTAGCACGAGTCAATTTCATCAAAGGATGAATTTCACCATCATCGATTATCCCTGGATTAAATACTTTGTCTTCACAAGAAAACTCAGCAGGGTTCTTGATGGAGGACTCAATGGAGAAATCATCCTCGGGAGAATGAGGAGCTAAGTCATTAGAGACAATTGAAGCATCCTCGGTTATGATTTCAATTTTAGGGCCTTTTTCAGTAGGTTTGCCATATAAAAGATTTCTCCATTCGGTTTGATCGGCCCTAAAATCGAAGAGGTCATCATCATCATTAAGCTTGGTGTAAGAATCAGATGATGGATCATGGTATAAAAGTTTTTCAACTTTTTCAAGATTAGCATGAACGTCAAAGAGATCATCATCATATGATGGAAGTGGATCATCGTGAGCGAGTTCATCGGCGAACTCCTCGGGATAAGAATCATATTTAGACGGATCATGGTTCATCAAAGATTCCAATTTTCTTAAGTCAGATTCAAAATCAAACTCATCGTCCTCATCCCCCGGTGGGATTGGATCGATGTGAGCGAGTTCATCGGCGAACTCCTCAAGAAGAGAATCAATACTAGAAGTGGTACTGCCACTACTGTGCTCTTCTGATTTTGAATCAACATCTGGAACGGACTTAGGCGGTTTTTCCTTAACATCTTCCAGGGGAAATAATGGTTCATTAAATTTCAAGATATCTTCCCCTGGATTACTATTGGTCTCAACAATTTCCGGCGAAATTGGAGTATTAATAGACAACACCTCGAACTCTTCCATCAAGATTTCACTTCCCTCAATCGGAGGAGAAGGATGGGAAGAGTCGGAAAGAGCAGAATCAACCATCTCTACACGATAAACCGTCTCCAGAGGTGGGACAAGAGGTGTGCTCTTAGAGCTAGCAATTTCCACCTCTTCCGTTGTGGTCTCCGAATCAGATTCATCATTATCAAGAACACTCTTAGTATTTGCAGCACAACACTCAAACCATTTGCTTGATCCAGGATTGATTTTCATAGCCTTGAGCTCAGCTCGTTTTTCTGACATACTCTTGACCGTGAATCTTGAAAGGTTTGGATCAACTCTTTTAGGAGCAATTACGGGATCGGACTTTTGATCAACCGTAGCGACATTGCATTTGTCGGTTTGAGGTTTCGAGTTCGGATTGATTTGAAACGTGACTTTTTCATTATCAACTCGCAGAGTTATTTCTTCTCCATAGACGTCAATCAAAGCACGCCCGGTCCTCAAGAATGATCTTCCGAGAATGAGAGGAACCCGGGGGTCGGCGTCAAAATTAACAACCACAAAATCTGCAGGAAAATGGAACTTCCCCACTTTAACGAAGACATCCTCGGCTATACCTTCGGGACGGGTTACGGAATGATCCGCAAGCTCGAGAGTCATACAAGTGGGGGTAAGTTTGGGCAGAGAAAGCTTTTGCCATACTGACAACGGCATTAGGTTGATGCTAGCACCGAGATCGGCCAAGGCGGAGCATTCAACCATTCCCGGAAATTCACATGGAATAAGGAATTTTCCGGGATCTCCAAGCTTTTCCGGAAGCTTTTTGAGAATTACCGCTGAGCAGTTTTCATTCAGATGAGTTTTTGCTAACTGAATTAATTTTTCTTTGTTATTCAACAAACTTTTGAGAGTCGAAACAAACTTAGGCATCAAAAGTAAAGCATCCGCGAAGCTTATATCGAAATGTAACTCTTGAAAAATTTGGAAAATTTTTTCCATTTGATTTGAAGCTTTATCGCGGAGCTTTTGATCATTCAATCTTGAAGGATACGGAAGGTTTGCTTTGACGGGAATTTCTTTTGGCTCAACATTCTTTGGTTCAGACGGATGGATGACCGGAGGTTGGACGTCTTTGGTTCCTCCGTTGTTAGTAGGCGGTTCCATGTCCTTGGTTGTCTCGGGTTCACGGACGGCTACCTTGGGAGGTAGAGAAGAAGCGGTAGCCGGAGCCGTGGGTCCATCATATGAAACACCGCTCCGAGTCGTGATTGCCTTAGCATCGCCCCTCGGGTTAGTAATTGTGTTGCTAGGAAGAGACGAAGTACCCGAGGTTGATGATTGATTCATCTGAAAAAATCCACTCATCATTTGCTTAAGGTCGTTTGTTTGTCGAGATATTGTCGTATCAATCTCCTTCCGAAAGTCAGCTCTCATATTGTTGATTTGACCTTGCATAGTTCGTATGCTAGCATCGGTTGCTTTCATATAACTCACAAAGTCGGGAGGAAGTGGAACTTGGGGAGGAGGAGGTTGATAGACTTGTTGCGGTTGAGCTTGATAATTGTTTCCTCGATTTTGGTTGTAGCTTTGATTTTGATTGTAACCTTGATTGGTTTGAGGTAAACGGTTTTGGTTGTTTTGGACGGGTGTAAAACCGGGTGGTCCCATTTGGTTGCTAACTCGGTAGTTAACTTCACCTTGAGGACGGAATCCTTGATTTTGATTGTAGTTTGCGGCTGCTGCAGCAGCATTGCAAACTTGGCTGTCGGTAGCTTGGCAATCATAATAAGGATGGGGACCACCACATATAACGCAATTCTCTTGCACCGCTTTAACTTGTGCGGGCGGAGAAGATTGTTTCTTTTGTTCTGAGAGAATGAAAGCTTGGAACATATCTGCAAGCTTGTCGATCTTAGCATCACTGCTAGAAGCTTGGGTACTTACCTTAGAAACAACCGGTTTGTTCCTTGAGGTAGGTACCTTAGATTTGTTCTCAATAATTGAAAGAATTTCTCTCGGCATTCGACTCATGATATTGCCACCGGCGGCTGCATTGAGTGAATCCTGATCTGATTGAGTTAAGGCATTGTAGAACGTATCGATTTGATGCAATTCCGAGAATCCGTGATGTGGGCATTTCCGTAGGAGATCCTTGAATCGTTCCCATGCCTCACCGAAATTCTCATCAAATCGTTGCTGGAAATTTGTGATTTCATTCCTAGCATTAGTCATTTTAGATGGTGGAAAGAAATAGTTCACGAATTTATGGACGAGATCTTCCCAAGTATGGATTGATTGAGGAGGTTCTTTCTCGAGCCAAATTCGGGCCGCCCCCTCGATCGAAAATGGGAATAACATCAATTTGATTGTTTCGTGAGGGACATCCTTATGGTAGTGTGTTGAGGTTAATTTATTGAACCATCGGATGTGATTGTGAGGATCCTCCCGATCAAAACCATGAAATTGATTTCCCGTGACAAGTTGAATTAAACCGGTCTCGAGTTTAAAATTTGTATTTCGAATCGGGGGTATGACAATAGCATCTCCGTATCCCACGGTGGGACACTGGAGTAACTCTTGCATAGTGCGGAGATCGGGAGCTTGCCCTTGGTTGTGATTGTCAACACCCACCGGCGGGGGTTGATTGTGTTGGTTGTTGGCCATTTCCTCAACGGTTGAGAAATGAACACGGTTGTTTTGACGGATAATCCTCTCGGGATTTGAAAGTGGTGAAAGAAGAGGATTAGAAGAAGAAGAACGGGTGTGCATACACCAAAAAGGAAACAAAAATAAAAATCAAAAATCTTTTTGTATTTTTGGTTGGGAATTATTTTTGGCTTTTTTAATATATTGAAAAAAAACAAAAGACTTTATTTTCTTTTTGGTAACCGTTACGTTAACCGTAACCGTTTCCTTTAAAACTACGCGCAGCGTGGCGGGAAGGCAAAGGTAGCTCCGAAGATGCTTAAAAACCCGCCTTCTTCAGCTCGACAATTTAATGTCAAGCTTCCTTAAACCCCGTAATTAGGTTGTAGTAATAAAGTAATCCGATAACGATCAATTTCACGATTTGTTTTGTTGTAATTTGGAATGGTTTACAACCGCCCTCCTTCAACGGAAGACCGAGGATGTTTATTAAGATGTATTTATGAAAACACTTTAGGAAAAGTGTTTTATTTATTATATTTTTGTATTTTTATTTTTTATAAAACGATAACTTCCGAGGAAGGATCTTCAAAACACAAAATACGATATGAATCAACGGCAACGTTTCAAGCCTTCCCCGGCAGCGGCGCCATTTTGATTAAAGATATTTTTATTCCAAAGAAATACTTGTGAAAATATTTCCCCGAGTCGTTCTCCCAACGAAGGTTTGACGGCGTTTTAATCGATTCGGTGTCGTGACAATGTGAAGTGAATAAGTGAACGTGAAAGATTTTTTTGGTATTGATTAAACTAAATTATTGAAAATTAAAAATAATCTATGATAACAAATAAAAGCACACAAAAAAGAAATCAAATAAAGTAAATCCCGGGCTAATCCCGAGACTTATAAAGCTAATAGTGAAATTATAAACCAAAAATGCAAAACTAAAAACTCAAGGGACCGAAAATGTAATTTATTAAAACTGGTTTAATAAAAGATAATAAAGAAAACAAAAGGTTTAAAAGTTTAGGGACTAAAAGTGTAATTTCAGAAACTATAAAAGACTTAATAAAAGGCAGGGACTGAAAGTGCCATTTATCAAACTGATTTACACTTAAAAAAAACACCAGGCACGATTTAGACTTAAACAGAGAGACTAGGGACCAAATGTGACAACACTTAAAACTTATTTTATTTTCTTTTCTCAGAAATAATCCTCACAAGCTCTTTTCAAAAGCTTATAAAAAGCTCAAATCTTAACCAATTTTGAAACCGAAAAATGTTTTGGAAAGCTGAACAAGTAGAGATTACTAAAATCCAAAAAGCCCTATCAAAAAGATTCAATTACTAACTCAATTTGAAGCAAATACAGGTAGCAAAACGATGAACTAGCAGCAGACTTTTTAAACAGAAGGCTTAGGAACAGATTTCGAGTGCAAATTTAGATCTCCAGATGTTCTCGCCACTACTAGAAATGGAAGAAACTAAATTTATACTATGCTAACTACTTAGACACGCAAAAGCAAACAATTCTAACTACTTATGATCATTCAAATGGATTCATTAAAACAGCTACTAAGAGTGAAATGAAACCAGTGCACAGAACCAGTTTGACGAATTCGATACTCACTATGGTTGACTTACGTGAGGTTCAGCTTATTAAATCTAAGAACCTAGATGTTATTAAGCTATATAAACCCTTAACTATCAAACTTAAACCGATTATCTAACCAAATTAAACAACTCAGATCCTCAAAACAGCGGAACACAGCAGAATCATGGCAGACCACAAACTACTCAAACTTAGACCAAAATTAATCCAACTCTACCCTACTAATGTGAACTGATTAATAACCTTTTACTCTACTTGAAACTCCAATTAAAACCTCAAATCAAACTTAGCTTATTGCTGAGCTTGTTGTCGCAGAATCGGGCTTAAAAAAATCAAACTCGGATCAATTTCTTCTAGTTACTATTAAACCTCAATTTCTCAACTGATTTAAGCTTTAACAACCTAACCAAAACTTAACCAAGTTCAGTACACTAGCAAATCCATAGTACAATCGCAGAAACATATTAATCTAAACACCCTAGCATAAACAGATTCAAATGCTCCTTTATCATTCCTTATCATTATTAAACCGTATTTCAGATTCAACTAATCATTAAACAGCATAAATCATTACTCAAATAACATCATTTAACCTCAGATTCATCATGTTTCCACAGAATAACAACAATCAACAGCAATTAACAGCAGAAACTCAAATTCGCAGAACAAGATCAACACAAAAACTATATCGAGGCAGATTCTAATCTCAAACTATAAAATGATGCTTTAAACAAGTTTAACTAATAATATCTCTATCAAACTAACATCAAACAACCACTATAACACAAAAATTCAACTAGTACAGCAGATTTAAACTATTAAACGTGAGTAGAACGAAAAATGAACGAAGAACTTACAATGTTATTCTCCCTCAGCTAGAACAGAGGGAGTTCACTATGCTAGCCTGTCTTTAGACAGGCTAAGGGCTTCCATTTCACCCCCTAGACCATCACTCCATTTCTGATTCACCATGGTTCAAGTAATAATTGACTTTCGTTGACTTTTGTGTGAATTTGAGTGAAACTGTTTAAAGTGCCAAGTTAAGCTTCACAAAAGCTATATTAAGCTAAAATGAAACTTGAGAAAAAACGAACTAAGCTTATTGAAGCTTGATTAACTGAACTAACATTTTGATTTATTTTTTTTAATTTTTTTATTTTTTTTTCTTTTGTGATGATCAGATATTAAAACAAAATGAATAAACTAAAACTGAAATCAATAATAACTAAATGAGAATTCGGATTCAAAATAACTTCAAATTTAAACTTTCATTAAAACTTTGAGATTACAAACACTTCAACTTGATACAAACTACAATTTAAAAAAAAAACTGAAAGCAGAAAATTACATTAAAGACTTGAAAGAAAAATTACAAGGATAATAAAAATCAAAAGCAGGAAAAAATTACAATAAAAACTAACTCCTTCTTTGAAGAAAAACCCTCCTATTTATAGAGCTCAGTCGATCCTTCTGGGTCTTCCAGGCTGGCAATCCGCGTGCACTTGAGTCCATATCCACCCTTAGATTATCCTTGCTCTCCAAGCTTAAATCTTCACCGTACGATCAGAGATATGAAGTGGCACCTCCAATCAACATCACCCACGTGTCCCTGGCAGTGTCAGGACCTTCCAGAAGTTTTTAATCATTGGGTAATTTATTGTACGAGGGTAATTTTTGGTTGTACGGTAATTAGGGTTCTTAGTAAGATTTGGGGATAACTTTGGGCGCGCATGTGTGGGGTGAGTGTGTTTGTGTTATTTATTTTTTTGTTTGACCGGTTGAAGATAATATAAGAGGGTTTTGACCGGGTTATTGTTTTAGGGATGTGGGTGGATCGGGTGTGTTGAAATAAGGTGGGCTTGGGTTGGTTTAATAGTTGGGCTGGGTTGGTTAGATTTTGGATTGGGTTTGGATTTGGTTTGTGTGGGTTGGATAAGTGAGTAGGGTGGGTTTGTTTAATTAAAATCCGGGTATAGTAGTATTTATGGATTAGAGTTTTTAAGTGTAAAGTTCTAGGGACCTTTTATGTAATTTCTGGATTCTTAAGGGGCTGATGTTGTCATTCTTTCAAAGTTAAATCCAAGGGCTGAATATGAACATCTCTGATAATATGAGGACCACGGTTGACTTTTTGACCATAATCTCATTCCCGGTTCCGGTTCTGAGCCGTATCCGCATCCCGTGTTCGTTTTCCTGATTTTCTTGTCTTTTTGTCAGTTTTCAAGATATCCGTCCCTGCATATACAAAAATACAAAAACGCAATATCTTTTGGCATTATGGTCGGGTTTTTGGTCATTTTGGGTCCGGTTTTGGTCAAGAAAAGGTATGTGTTTAAGCACATACCAATAAACAAGTGCTTAATGCATTATATGATCAAAGGAATATTTTCTTAATCTCTAAACTTTTTATAAAATGTCAAAAACATTTTATATATTTTTGAAAAACATTTTTGGTATTAAATAAATATGTTTAATCTAATATAAATATATGAATTCAAATTTTCAACCAAAAATGGCTAAAATGTCCCAGAAAAACCTTCCCCACAAAAAGACAAAACTGGGCAACGTTCGACAGGGGCGCCCCCTTAATTATACAAGGCGGTCCCCTTAAAATTAAGGGGACCGCCCCCGCTCCAGTAGGTCCCAGATTTTGCCTATAAATACTGGTTTTTCTCTGGCATTTTTCCTTACCTTTTGCACTAAAAACTTTCTGTTGTAGATCTCATTTCATATCTTCAAAAACCCTTTGATCATATAATCTTAAGCATTGGTTTCCAAGTGATCCAAGCTTCCACCATCCTTGTGCAAAAGAAGAATACTTCTATCAATCAAGACTAGAAGTATTATAACTTAGTATCATCTTGTTACTTAAGTTGTTAGTTTAGTAAAATTTGTAAATCATTCATTTGTGTATAAGGTGTGTATATTAGGGGTGAACATAAGTGACTAGATATGTATAGTGTGTAAGTAGTGAAGAAGGTGTATAAGTAGTTGTGGTGTAAAGAAGTCATGTAGAAGTTGTGAAGTCATGGTGTAGAAGTCGTGAAGCCATAGCTTAGAAGTTGTGAAGTCGTCATGTTGAAGTCATGAAGCCGTAGCTTAGAAGTTGTGAAGTCGTCATGTTGAAGTCATGAAGCCGTAGCTTAGAAGTTGTGAAGTCGTCATGTTGAGTCATGAAGCCGTAGCTTAGAAGTTGTGAAGTCGTCATGGTGGAGTCATGAAGCCATAGCTTAGAAGTTGTGAAGTCGTCATGTTGAAGTTATGACGCCGTAGCTTAGAAGTTGTGAAGTCTTGGTCGTGAATCCAAAGTCGTGATGTTGAAGTTATGACGCCGTAGCTTAGAAGTTGTGAAGTCTTGGTCGTGAATCCGTAGCTTAGAAGTTGTGAAGTCTTGGTCGTGAAGCCGTAGCTTAGAAGGTGTGAAGTCGTGGTCGTGAAGCCGTAGATTAGAAGTTGTGATGTCGTCGTGTAAAAGTTGTGAAGCCGTTGTGTAGAAGTCGTGAAGCAGTTGTGAATAAGTTGTGAAGAAGTTGTGTTGTGAAGTTGTGAGATTGGTTCTAGCTACGATTAGAACTCGACATTTAGCTTTGTGTCGTTAAACCCGTGTAAGCCAAAGTCGTGTAAGGTTTTCTCCGCCATAAGGGAGCTTATTGAAGTTGTGAAGAAAACTCTCGAGCTAGGTGCTCGGGGAGTGGAGTAGGGCAAGGAAGGTGTCCTTGTAGCCGAACCACTATAAATCTCTCGTGTCTCGGTTAGATCTTTCCAACCCTTATTTATTTCTTTACTTACATCGTCATTACTTTCATACACATAGGCTTATATAATTGTTAGTATTACTTAGAGGTCGACTTCATATAAAGATCAAATTTGAAACTCCATTCGAGAAACCAAAACTTTTATAATCAATTTAAAAGAATACATATATAACTAATAATAAGGTTCAAGTCTTATTTTTCATACAAACTTGAATCTAAGTGTTTTAAAAATAAACAAAGGTTTTCATAATAAAATTAAAAAGACGTAAAACTATTCAACCCCCCCTTCTAGTTTTCCACAAAATATATTTATCTTACATATTGTAAGATTGACTTACAATATCAATCCTAATGAAATACATTATGCGTATGGTATATTCAGTTAGGAAAATCAAACTCTTGTAAAATTGTTTGATTAAAGATAACTATATATTCTATTCTTCCTAAAGATATCAAGGTTAGAAAATTGAATATGGATAATATATACTCAATTAAACTCCAACCTAGAAGATTAATAAGACACCATTTATTATGGAATGTGATGAATCACATTAAGTCTTAAAATTGAAGTTCAGAATTTGTTAAACTGCTTATGAGTAGGTTATTAACAAATTAATGTTAGGAACTGTCAATATGTATTTGTAAAGTCCCAAAATAGAACAAGTTTGTGTTGCTCTATTTGCTAAGTATTTATAGATAATCTATAAATTGTAAAAGGCAAGTGGGAGTTTTATCTTGATAAGATAAAAATACAAGATACATAATCTTTTAAATACACTAGCAAAGTCATAATGAGGATTAAACAATGTAATGTTAAATCTTAAGATGATGGAATTCTCATTTCATAGATCCGCAAGGATATCTCAAATATTTGGATAATATGTTGAGGATTATGAGTTACAGGATCATTGTAAGCCTGTTGATAAATTGCAAATATTTAATTTGGAAAAATTACTCATACTATGAATAATTAGATGCAGTCCAAGAAGATAACTAGTTTGGAAACGTAGTTGATCTTAAACTCTATAGTTACACTATAGAATGAAGATGAGTTTCTACAAAGGAAATGAAAATCCTAGAGATTTAAATTCTTGTGTAGAAATCATTATGGACAAATTTGTATACATATTTAATGTGTGAAAAGATTATCAATCACACTTAAGCAATTAAATGTGATTGAAATTCTTTCTAAGCACATTAAATGTATAAAGATTATGATTGCCATTCTTAGTTTCATTTATATGAAATTAATAATGGAATATCAAAACTCTTTCTTTAGATAATTACTTGTGCGAGGACGAAAAGTAATTGAAAGGAGTATTTGAATTCAAATAATCTTTGGAAGTATACAAAGTGCAATCGTTTAGATTAATGCATGCATCTAGGAGATATACTTATGTTTAGTTATTAAATCTAAGTTTTGATTTATAATTAAAATAAGATATTTCTTAATATTCCTGAAAGCTAGTGGGAGTGTTGTATTTATTTTCTTATTTCACATATGTTGTATTTATTTTCTTAGTTTGGAATGAAACTTCACATAGAAATTTAGAAAATAAAACCTTGGAGTATATGTTTATTGTTATAAACATAAGCGGTAAAATAACTGATTCTAATAAACATGATAATCTACTAGAAAGGCTAGATAGATACATATCTTAAAAAAGATATGACATGAATAAAATCTAAGTTTGACACAAGGATTTTTCATGAACATCATGTTGTTTGTTGTATCATGCTTAGATGCAAGATGATTTGACAACATTAGTATCTAATTGAAAGTTATTAGATAGCTAAGTGTAATGGATATGGTTGGATTTAGAATTAACATCCTCAGCCTGGAGTTGCTCCAAAATTCTAAATATGAACCATACGGAAAATTGTTACGTTATTGATATAGTTGACAAATCTTTAAAGATTTGAAGGTATCAAACATTATACGATGAATATTAAAAGTTTACGGAATTTTAGAGAGCATATTGTTGTTTGGATACATTGATGCTATTAAGATTGAGATGAAACTCAATACTAGTCATGGTGGGAGTTTATCCTTGTTAATGGTCATGTGTACTAGTTATGCTTAACGCATAGTTGCATTATACATTAAAGAATTAGAATACTTTAAACTATAAGGTTTGGTAGTTTAATTATCATAAATTCGTGGTTGAGGATGTCACGCATTTTATGAAATATTATGTGGCAATATCTAGATAGATGAATGCACACATACAAGAATTTCATTCTTGAAATAAGTATTCTCAAAATTTCCGATAGATCAAAATTAGTTGATTTATGCCTTGTCAACAAGTATGTTTGAAATGACTTGGGGCATAATTCATTAATGGGAATTAACATGCATTGATCTATTTAGTATTTGGATAAGGGATATTAAGCAATTATTATTTACAATGAATTAAAGTACGTGGTACGTTTGTTTTCATTAATAATGAATTGTATCCTATATTTGCATGTTTAAATCCGTGAATAACTTATGTTATTCTAAATAGTCCGTTGTCGATCAATAATATGGGAGTATTATTTAATTAGGATAAATTTGAGGGGCTGCTTGGTTGGGGGGATAGGGGGGGTGGGGAATGGGAAAGCATTGATTGATAATGCCTGGTAGACCACAAGGAATATAATGATTACCCCGTACTGGGTAATCAACCATTATAGAGTAAATTGGGGGGGGGGGGAAGGTAATGATTACCCACCATCACCCATTCCTTTGCATTCCCTTTCCCTTTCCCTTTGCATTCCCCTCTACCGAACCAAACGGGCCCTGAGTTGTGGTAGAATATACTTAAGTATATTGATGCGTTGTACATGCCAAATTCAGATGATATTCAATAATGGATAAATTGAATATATGACTTATCGCAACCACATGATTGTACTTTATGGATCTTTGTCATCAAGTAAATCATGAATATTTATCCTCAGACTTGAGATGCCAGATAACTGTCATGCATGTAGTGAATTTCTGTGATTCAATTTAACGCTATACGTAACTGGTAGCTATAAGGATTGTTTTCAGAAGTGTTGCGAAGTGCATGAGTTATGCTCGTAGTCAAGATAGAATTTGTTCCTTCAAATTTATTTGAAGTTTTAATACTGTTGGGCCCCTCGTAGGGTTGACAAGATGTTTGCGTGCACACGCCCAAGATCTCCCCTAACTATGTTCAGATGATTTGGTAATCTTGCTCAATCAATACAAACGAGAAACATAATTATTAATAAAGAATGACTGAGATCCATATCTTTATTAATGTAGTATTAGAAACAAAAGGATAAGTATGATGATTAATCATCTAGTGGTTTTTCCAGGAGACCACCACCCGAGTTGTACTAGGGGCATTGGCGTGTTGCTAGACGCTAACCAATGTCAATTATACTTTTAATAGATTTCCAAGTGGGAGCTATTAGAGTTATGAAAAAATATTAAAATGTATATGACTAGAATCGAACACGGGACCTTGGGATTGCACACTTTACGTATGAATGACTAACGAAAATAATTAATATATAACCATGTTATGTATTTAATTATTTAGGACACGAAATAATAACTAACGGACGTTAAGTAATTAACGGAATTGACTAACGACCGTTAGGGAATAAAGGAAGGACCGTTAGTGAAATTTAGAGCTTAAGAAGGATCTAGAAACCCATCATTGTGGGTTTGGCCGGTTTGGGATTGGGATTAATAACCCTAATCGATCCATGTGATGCATCTTGTTCTCCAAGTAAAGTTTCACTATAAATATAAATCAAAGGGTTATTAGTTTTCACCTAGTGCATACTTACTATAACCCTAAGATTTTTATTCTCTTCCTTTTCTTCTTAAACCAATCGATCATCTGTCTTTAAGGGTGGATCGAATGGGTTTTTTTATTAAACAAATGATTTTAGTTTAATACGTGTCTTTACACTAGCATCTAACGTTAGTTGGTTATAGTACGTGTGTACAAGACATTGGTAATAACTTACTTTAGTTATTCCATCTTGGATTGTGGAACAAAAAGGTAAGGGGTTCCACGTTAATCCTATTATATATTCAAGAGAAGAAAAGTGAAGATCGATCCTTGTTCTTGCTAGGATCTTGAGGTAATCCTATTTATTATTCGGTAATTCTTTATACGTGTTAAATCATAGATCCTGCTTCCGCTATACGTGCTTTGATGTGTTTATTTATTTAGATGCGTGTCATGCTATTTAAATTCCAACATTTTCAAGTGCCGAAACCATCAAGGGAAAGAAGCCATAAAATTACCCAAACAAGACGGCTACCACAAAAAACGATATCAGCAATCTAACACAGCACTATTGATAACCAGCATCCTGAATTTATAGAAACCAAACCACCTTGCTGCACCAGAGCCTGTAGATATCGACACAAACTTGCATAACACAAACCAGCAATTCAGCTTGCACACAAATGACTCTGTCCGACCCAAAACAGAGAAGAACCAAAGCCACACAGTCCAAAGAACACCCTACCCCCATTGACAGGATACAACAAAACCCTGAGTAAGTAACATGTGTTTTATGAGAGCATGTCATATAAAGAATTTATCCAGAATAAATACTCAACTTGTAGATGATATCTCGTTTTAGTATTAACTACCATTGTCACATCTTACACCTACACAGTGCTAACGGAGATCAACAAATAAAGACGAGCATTCCCAGCAAACGAGCTCGTGGATACCTTATTCTCCAGCAAACTCCCATACAACTGATTAGAATTAATACTCAACAACTTCAACCCTGTTACAGCCTCATGAATGTTCCTAAACACCATTGTCCATAACACTTCAAAGTCGCAGGAAACTTCAAACTCCCAAAATCAAACTTCAATCCATTCCATGACACCGAAAATTCCACGAATCAACAACTTCGCAGCACTCCCATGATCTCATTCTTAGGTAAATCAACGTAATGTAGTCGTAAGAAGACATCTCAGATGGATTTTAATTGTCTAGTTTAATCTTACTCCTGCATTTTGAAAGTTTTGTGGGAAACGGTGTACACTTTTATTAAGATAAATCAGATTACAACGAATATAATTAACAGTAAATAACAGAAAATTAAATAGTAGACAGAAAGGGGTAGAAACAAAAGACAGACACTATGAACGATAAATAAATAAAGCAGTAAAAGGTCGTGGCACGAGGCTTGTGTTAAACACGAAACAGATTCACCGTCTCTTTCCCAGGGTACAACGTCCAAAGCTGTTGTACAGCCGGACCACAAGGAATATAATGATTACCCCGTACTGGGTAATCAACCATTATAGAGTAAATTGGGGGGGGGGGGAAGGTAATGATTACCCACCATCACCCATTCCTTTGCATTCCCTTTCCCTTTCCCTTTGCATTCCCCTCTACCGAACCAAACGGGCCCTGAGTTGTGGTAGAATATACTTAAGTATATTGATGCGTTGTACATGCCAAATTCAGATGATATTCAATAATGGATAAATTGAATATATGACTTATCGCAACCACATGATTGTACTTTATGGATCTTTGTCATCAAGTAAATCATGAATATTTATCCTCAGACTTGAGATGCCAGATAACTGTCATGCATGTAGTGAATTTCTGTGATTCAATTTAACGCTATACGTAACTGGTAGCTATAAGGATTGTTTTCAGAAGTGTTGCGAAGTGCATGAGTTATGCTCGTAGTCAAGATAGAATTTGTTCCTTCAAATTTATTTGAAGTTTTAATACTGTTGGGCCCCTCGTAGGGTTGACAAGATGTTTGCGTGCACACGCCCAAGATCTCCCCTAACTATGTTCAGATGATTTGGTAATCTTGCTCAATCAATACAAACGAGAAACATAATTATTAATAAAGAATGACTGAGATCCATATCTTTATTAATGTAGTATTAGAAACAAAAGGATAAGTATGATGATTAATCATCTAGTGGTTTTTCCAGGAGACCACCACCCGAGTTGTACTAGGGGCATTGGCGTGTTGCTAGACGCTAACCAATGTCAATTATACTTTTAATAGATTTCCAAGTGGGAGCTATTAGAGTTATGAAAAAATATTAAAATGTATATGACTAGAATCGAACACGGGACCTTGGGATTGCACACTTTACGTATGAATGACTAACGAAAATAATTAATATATAACCATGTTATGTATTTAATTATTTAGGACACGAAATAATAACTAACGGACGTTAAGTAATTAACGGAATTGACTAACGACCGTTAGGGAATAAAGGAAGGACCGTTAGTGAAATTTAGAGCTTAAGAAGGATCTAGAAACCCATCATTGTGGGTTTGGCCGGTTTGGGATTGGGATTAATAACCCTAATCGATCCATGTGATGCATCTTGTTCTCCAAGTAAAGTTTCACTATAAATATAAATCAAAGGGTTATTAGTTTTCACCTAGTGCATACTTACTATAACCCTAAGATTTTTATTCTCTTCCTTTTCTTCTTAAACCAATCGATCATCTGTCTTTAAGGGTGGATCGAATGGGTTTTTTTATTAAACAAATGATTTTAGTTTAATACGTGTCTTTACACTAGCATCTAACGTTAGTTGGTTATAGTACGTGTGTACAAGACATTGGTAATAACTTACTTTAGTTATTCCATCTTGGATTGTGGAACAAAAAGGTAAGGGGTTCCACGTTAATCCTATTATATATTCAAGAGAAGAAAAGTGAAGATCGATCCTTGTTCTTGCTAGGATCTTGAGGTAATCCTATTTATTATTCGGTAATTCTTTATACGTGTTAAATCATAGATCCTGCTTCCGCTATACGTGCTTTGATGTGTTTATTTATTTAGATGCGTGTCATGCTATTTAAATTCCAACATTTTCAAGTGCCGAAACCATCAAGGGAAAGAAGCCATAAAATTACCCAAACAAGACGGCTACCACAAAAAACGATATCAGCAATCTAACACAGCACTATTGATAACCAGCATCCTGAATTTATAGAAACCAAACCACCTTGCTGCACCAGAGCCTGTAGATATCGACACAAACTTGCATAACACAAACCAGCAATTCAGCTTGCACACAAATGACTCTGTCCGACCCAAAACAGAGAAGAACCAAAGCCACACAGTCCAAAGAACACCCTACCCCCATTGACAGGATACAACAAAACCCTGAGTAAGTAACATGTGTTTTATGAGAGCATGTCATATAAAGAATTTATCCAGAATAAATACTCAACTTGTAGATGATATCTCGTTTTAGTATTAACTACCATTGTCACATCTTACACCTACACAGTGCTAACGGAGATCAACAAATAAAGACGAGCATTCCCAGCAAACGAGCTCGTGGATACCTTATTCTCCAGCAAACTCCCATACAACTGATTAGAATTAATACTCAACAACTTCAACCCTGTTACAGCCTCATGAATGTTCCTAAACACCATTGTCCATAACACTTCAAAGTCGCAGGAAACTTCAAACTCCCAAAATCAAACTTCAATCCATTCCATGACACCGAAAATTCCACGAATCAACAACTTCGCAGCACTCCCATGATCTCATTCTTAGGTAAATCAACGTAATGTAGTCGTAAGAAGACATCTCAGATGGATTTTAATTGTCTAGTTTAATCTTACTCCTGCATTTTGAAAGTTTTGTGGGAAACGGTGTACACTTTTATTAAGATAAATCAGATTACAACGAATATAATTAACAGTAAATAACAGAAAATTAAATAGCAGACAGAAAGGGGTAGAAACAAAAGACAGACACTATGAACGATAAATAAATAAAGCAGTAAAAGGTCGTGGCACGAGGCTTGTGTTAAACACAAAACAGATTCACCGTCTCTTTCCCAGGGTACAACGTCCAAAGCTGTTGTACAGCCGGACCTGATAAAACTTGCCTGAAAGATCACGGAAGCAATGCGTGTTTCTGATCGATGGACTGCTGGAACTCGACTGGTATGAGTTGCGTTTTTCTGGATGTCCAACTTAATGAGAATGAGTTTAATTTATAGCCTTCACATGTCTTGGTGACCAAGACAGAATATATGCTAAAATATTAAACTGATTTTCAAATATGTTAAATAACTAACACGATTTGAAATCTTTTATTTAACACAACCGAATCTGCTATTAAACTTGTCAAGAAAGTTTATATCAATTCCTAAAATAAATTGACACAGATTTATGGAAATATAATCAGAATCTGCGACAAAAAGATATGCGCACAAGCTCGAATTTTCAGAGCTGCATTCGTATCCGCAGTTCGCGCGGGCTCGCATGAGTTCAGAAGCTTTGAACCCATTTTGGCGACAAAAAGAAAGTTTATATCAATTCCTAAAATAAATTGATATAGATTTATGGGAAGAGAATCAGAATCTGCGACAAAAAGATACGCGCACAAGCTCGAATTTTCGGAGCTGCATTCGTGTCCGTAGGTCGCGCGGGCTCGCATGAGTTCAGAAGCTTCGAACCCATTTTAGCCCTGAAATCCGATTTTCTGCACCCCCTGCGCGCGCGTAGGTGTTGTAGTAAAACCAACTATAAAAATTTGATAGCAAATACCAAGCTTTCCTTATAAACACCTTTTCATTTCATTCATGGGGCGATGTGGGATACTCTCCCAAAATCCATTTTTTGTGTTTCAAGTACCTCACTTTGAGACACGATATCTCATTCATATCAACTCTATTTTTGACACATTTTAGCTCGTTGCGAAGCTCTCGTCAAGGAGAATGCAAAACTATCAAGAAATATAAATATATATAATATATACATATATTAAATAGTGTCCAAAATTTGCAAAAAAATCATTTTGCAAAACCATTTTTCCAACAAGTTTTAAAGTGTATAAAATGGGAGATGAAGTCACCATGCAGGAATATGTTTCAAATGAAACTGATTGTACGATAAATCAAGCTATGAGGAGAAAACAGGATATTGTTCCCCATAAGTTATGAAGTTTGGGTCGTCGGTTGGCCTGTTAGTGAGATATTGTTGACCCGATTATTAGGAGCTTGAGATGAGATACCGGACAATGTGCAGCAAATCGGTTGCGGGTATCCAAGAGGAAAGGATGGCTGATGGGTCAGCTGTTATACTTGAATGAGAGCAGGCCTGTTCATCATCCGGGTCGCAATTTGCAGAAACTGGGACAGATAGAGAGATAATATGAATAAACGTTAAGAAGTGGTAGACATATATATAAGTGTTATATATGAATTCTTATTCATCGAATTACATTTTCGGTCATTCTTGTGATACGTAGTTTTGTACACCACATTATATACTTAGCATCATCATAAGACAGACATAACAAAATGAAGTACTAATGAATTTCTTTTTCCTAATGATCACTAGTAAGAATTGTCTTGTTCATGAAACTATGAAAGGTGTTATTTTGAAGACATGCTGATCAGATTATGATAATCTGAGATCTGATTATTTTCAATGATATATGATACTTTTAAAGACAGGATTACTTTTCATGATGATACACCAATCATCATTTACAATGAAATAATGTACGTAGATTAGTCAGATGTTTTCTAACCAAGCAAAAGAACTAGATTACAAGTTGGGTATAAGTTATAGAGAAGACTATTTGGATTTTGGATGTAAAGGTAGTCAAAAGCAAAGTGGAAAGATCAACTAAGGGGACCATCTTGTACACCTCTGTTGTAAGTGTTGATGCAAATAATGTTCTAAAAACGTTATTTATATCTTTCGATAACTTCACGTTTTGAATTTGACAAAATGTGAAAACACTTTACGTTAAAATTAACGTAAACAAGTTTTTAGTCAAAAGATCCCATTTCTACGCAAATCACTCTAGGTATGAACAAACAAATTTACAACTTGACAAATTATCAAAGAAGTGAATTTGTGTTTAAAACTTCACATTTTTAATGTGACAAAATATTTTTTCAAAAATACACTTTACAAGTTATTTTTGAATTATTAAGAAATGTTTTATTGGAAAAATAAGTTTAAATATCATAAAAGCTATTTTCCCCCCCAAAATCAGCTCTAAACTTCCCCAAATAAACTTTCACCACTAAAGACAAAAAGAGGAGTGTTTTTGTCTGGCACAGTACCACGGTACCACTAAATTTAGTGGTACCGTGTGACATTTAGTGGTATCGTGTCCCCATAACGGCTAGATTTTTTCTGCCTATAAATACCAGCCCTATTCACAGTTTTTGGGCATCCTTTTTCACACATATCTTTCTGAGTTTAATACTCTCACCACATCTTTTCTTCTTGATCATTTAGTTTAGTTTTCTTTTGTTTAAAGAGTGATCCAATCATCCAACCAAGTGATAACCTTCATTCCTCTACTAGTGCAAGAGAAGAACACAAGGTATCAAAGAAGATACAAAGTGTTGTAGTTGTAGTTAGTGCACTTGTAACATTTATTACACACTTGTTGTATTCTAGCATACATCAAGTTCATTTTTCCTTTGAGAGTTTGTGAGAGTAGATCATTATGATCTTGTAGAGATATTGAATATCTCTTGTAGCTTGTGAGCTTGTGAGTTGATCAGGGGTAGATAGGGTAGATTGAGTCAAGTGAGAGTTGATCATTCACTGGTACAGAAAGTGGCTTTTGTCACACCAAAAATGTGTGACGATATGCATATAGTCACATACGTTTTTTTGGTGTGTGTCACGAAAGGTCGCGCCACCGTAGGTAGCATATGGTCACATTGTTTAGTTTGTGGCCGTTTTCATTGAAAAAGAGTGACCGAAACCCGAATATGTGTGACAAATTAGGCACAAGTTTTGTTGGATTAATCAGTATATGTGACTATTTCCCGTCCTATGGCCACATGAATATATAATAAATGTGACGTTTGTTGTGATTTAGTCACACAACGTGTGTTGTTTTTTTCGAGTTAGTCACATACAATTTAAAAAATAGTGGCTAAAAGTGTTAATAAGTGTGACCATATGCTGTTTAAAGTGAAGAAATGTGTATTTTGTGTGACTATTGATCATCCAATGGCCACATGAATGTTATGTTTGTGTGGCCTTTTGTAATATTTAGTCACACAAAGCATGTTTGTTTTGGGTATTTAGTCACATACAATTAAGCAAAAAGTGGCCAAAAGTGTTAATAAGTGTGACCATATGCTGTTTAAAGTGAAGAAATGTGTATTTTGTGTTACTATTGATCATCCAATGGTCACATGAATTTTTAGTTTGTGTGGCATTTTGTAATATTTAGTCACACAAAGCATGTTTGTTTTGGGTATTTAGTCCCATACAATTAAGCATAAAGTGGCCAAAAGTGTTAATAAGTGTGACCATATGCTGTTTAAAGTGAAGAAATGTGTATTTTGTGTGACTATTGATCATCCAATGGTCACATGAATTTTTAGTTTGTGTGGCCTTTTGTAATATTTAGTCACACAAAGCATGTTTGTTTTGGGTATTTAATCACATACAATTAAGCATAAAGTGGCCAAAAGTGTTAATAAGTGTGACCATATGTTGTTTAAAGTGAAGAAATGTGTATTTTGTGTGACTATTGATCATCCAATGTGTTAGGAATATAAATATTCATTTGAAGACTCGGTCACCCCGAGTACTCATTAGCACTTAATAGCTCGTAGGAATATTAGTATTATTAGTAATAGTTTAGTTAATATAGAACTTGTGGAGTGGGTCGGGTCTTTACCCTCTGTCAGCTCACTCCACAGCTCACACGGGGCACCAATATTATGTACTATATAAAGCCCTTCCCACACAAGGGAAGGGTTGGACCTTTCTTTCAAGCTAATACATACTACTTCACTTTCTCTCTCTAAGGTTCCAAACTCTCCACTTCTCTCTCTAAAACTCTTCTATTCGATCCATATCTTCTTCCATAAGTGTGTTATTGTTTTTGAACATCTTACAATTGGTATCAAGAGCCATGGTTAGGTTCATATGAGTTCATGTTCACGGATTTCATAGGTTGTTTTTAGGTTTCTTGGTTTGAATAGTTTTCTTGGGAAAATCACTTGTACGATTCTGTTTGTGGTTAAATCTGTGAAAATCTTGTACTTTCTTGTTCAAGATCGTTACATAAGCGTTGTTTAGTTGCTGGGTTGGTTGTTTCTGTCGATTTGTGGAGTATTTGGTCAAATCGTTTGGTGTTTGCAAAAGTGTTCTTGGCTGCGATTTGAGTTGCGTCCAGAAGTTCTTCGCTGCGATTTGATCAGTTGGGAAGTTGGTAGTTGCGATTTGGTACATTTCAGTTCTGCGATTTGGCGTTTTTCTAAAAAGGGGGAAAAAGACAAAATCGCAAGAAAGTGACATCTTTGACTGGTCAACAGCGATTTGACAAAGTTGCGATTTGCCAGAGTTGCGATTTGCGATTTGATTAGTTGCGATTTGATTAGTTGCGATTTGACAAGTTGCGATTTGACTAGTTGCGATTTAACTGATTGCGATTTGACCAATTGTGATCTGACATTGCGAGTTGATACTTGCGATTTGACTTATTGCGATTTGGTCCATTGCGATTTGACTTATTGCGATTTGGTTAGTTGTGATTTGACTTGTTGCGATTTGACTAATTGCGACTTGACTTGTTGCAGTTTGACCAAAGTTGACTTTTTACGTCAAAACTTCAAACGGCCATAACTTTTGAACCGTAACTCCGTTTTCAGTGAAACACCTGTCAAAACAACCGAAACAGCCTGAATATTGTGAGGTTTCACCACGAAGTCGTGAAACGAATTTTTGAGGCCCAAATCCCTTCCGGAATGAAGTTATTGAGGTTTTAAGTTTTTCAGACCAATATTTCACCTTAACAAATCGCATCAACCGTAAACAACCGATCACCAAGTCTACCAAACTTTCATCATAACACATTCAAGTACTCAAATCACGGTCTATTGTTGATTCTTGTAAAATCCCGTGCACGTTTACATCATGTCTACTACCTCAGATTCTGCTATATCTGAGATACTCAGATTGTACAATATGATTGACAAACAAAAGATTCCCAAAGATGTACAACAGATAAACGTGTTTGAGTATGTTAGTGCCAATAGAGACTCTGTGTGCTCGAATTCTCAAGAGAAAGAGCCTCATCACCCACAGACAAACACTGTTGAGTCAGATACTGCTATGAACAACGTGCAACACGTGAAAAACAACGAAGCGTGTCTTGAACCTAGTGGGGTATCTTCTACTATTCATAATAATAATATGTTGCATGAACGGAAGATTCCCAACAAAGTACAACAGACAAACGTTGTTGAGTCAGATACTGCTAATCTGGGAAATAGCAATGTTATTCCATATGAACAGCATGTGAAACACAATGCAGTGTCTATTGTACCAGGTTGTGCATCTTCTGTTGAAACTATTGCTTGTGTTGTAGATAATGCTTGTGTTGTAGATAATATTTGCGAGTGGCATGAGAACACTGAGTTTGTCCATGATGACACCTTGACCACTAGACTAAACATATATAAAGATCAGGTGGCCATTTATGAACAACGTGCTAAATTTGAACTAACTGAACGTGAGCAGAAAATGGATCGTCAAATGCGTACACTTATAACTGAGCATAACTTAAGGGAGGAAACATTAAAACAAAAGTTGAATTATTTATAAAAACAGCTGGATCAGACTGTTAAACTAAAACAAGAGGCCCTAGAGCATGTAAATACACTAAAACAAGATTTCAAGGAAAAAGAAACACAACTCTTAAATGATTTCTCAAGACTTAAAAACTTAAAGAATAAGCTTGAAAATAAGTTGTACACGCAAGACCAATCTAGACAAACGGTTCAAATGCTTCAAAAGCACAAAAAGTTGGGTGATAAGCACAGTGTAAGTAATGTAGGTGAACCTAAATTAGCTCTCCTTAGGAAAGCTAAAGTGACCCAACCTGCCTTATATGATGCCAATGTGATGATTATGCCTGGTCATGCCCCACCTGATGTTTCATCTTTAGAAGAGAGTGATGAGATAGATGTGAGAAATAGAGAAAGAATGAATGAGAAAATGAAGGATCCCAAATGCATAGCCAATCGAATAATAGTCAAACCCCATGATTATTATGAGGAGAATCGATTGACTGTGTTTGCACCTCAAAAGAAGTTAACGCCTGAACAAATATTTTGGTCTATAGATATGGAAAAAAGAAAGGCCGATGAGCTTGAGGCTAAAACTCCATCCCTTAGGAAAATTGCAACTGCGACGGTGTATCCTCCCAATACACCTAGGCATTTGGTTCCTTTGACTCTTCCTACTAAATGTAAAACCTTAATTAGCATATATGTACTTTGTCAACTATTTGCTGATTTTGATAAAACATGTAAGAAGAGAATTACACCAACCGGAATTACTGAGGGGGAAAGGGGTTTTGAACAGACAAAAAGGTGTTACTTAACTGAGGTCATTCCATTCTTTAAATTACTCAAGGAACAGTTTGAAGGATTGCAAAACGCCCTTGAAACAGAAGTAAATGAGATGAAAGTAGTGTTTAAAGAAATGGAAAATGAGGTAGCTCAAAATGCGATAGAACTTAAGAGTCGTGAGATTGAGAGAAAGAATATTCTCATCACCAATGAGAATTTGATTGCTAGATGTATTGCACAGGATATATTTTATACTGCTACTGATGCTGCATTAACTGCCTGTCAATTTCATGAGTATTCTATTGCATTGAATGTTACCCAGAATCGTGTTGTTGAGCTTGAGGGGGAGAATTTGAAATTGCAAGAAAAAATTCAAAATGATGACCATGATAACAAGCATTTTTCAAAACTAGAGGTTGATCATCTTAATTTACAATTAAAATATCAACACTTAGAAGAAAGATGTAAAATATCAAATGCCAAGACATCTTTGGATGCTCCTGAATTTGATACATATTTTGAATTGAGCAAACGTGATGAAAAAATTCAAGCTCACACAAACACGATTCGATAATTGAGGGCTCAAATTGCCCAATTAAAATCAAACAAGAGTGATGTGTATGGCACCAATAAACCTTCGTCTTTAGATTCTCAGAATTTTCACTATCAAGACACCATCAGTAAGTTACACTATGAAAATGAGTGGTTTCGAGCTGAAAATTCAAAGGTCAAACAACATTACAAAGAGTTATATGACTCAATTAAAGTCACACGAAACAGTCACAATGAAAAGATAACCTCTTTGTTAAATGAAATCGAGAATCTTAAGACTCAGGTGAAAGGAAAAATGCCAAGTATCACTTGTGATTGTGTTGCACCAAAGGTTTCTGCTTTTAGAAAGTATGATGTTGATGTTGTGCCTATTCCACTTCCCCTTAGGAACAATAGGTCTGCCTATCAAATATATCTCAATCACCTTAAGGATTGCCTTGACACACTTCGTGAGATTGTTGAGGAGGATAGGATAGAAAAACCACTTGATAATGCAGTTGTGGATGCCTGCTTTCTCTCTAAAAGGTCTCAGGAATTTTTAGAGTACATCATTGGCACTGGCCCTAAGATTGAGAACAAAAGAGATAGATTTGTTGCATCATCATCTACAACTAAGAACAATTACATAACCTTTGATCTACCATTGGAAACTTCATATCCCAACACATCAAAACATGTTCAACAACTAGAAGTGAAAAAGACTAAGATTCCCATCAGTCATTCTACAAGAGTTAACAGTGACACTAAAGCTAGAGAGTCAAAACCTAGGAGAAATATAAAGAATTATAGGACTTCACCAGCTAAAAGTGTTCCTAAGAAGAAAGTAGAAGACCACATGAGGGACAATAAGTCAAATTTGAACAAAATGAATCATAATTCAAATCCTAATTCACTCTGCAAAACATGTAATGTTTGCTTAATTTCGGGTAATCATGATAAATGTGTTGAGAAATTTTTGAAGTTGTCCAACAAACCCCTAGTTAAGAAAGTTTGGAGAGCTAGACAAATTAAGCAATCTTGGAAACCTACAGGGAAAATATTTACCAATGTGGGCTTTCAGTGGAAGCCCACGGGCCGAATATTCACACTAGGCGAACATTGCCTTTTAACGAGGATTACCATGCCTAGAGTAGTACCTGTTAAGGAATGGAAGCCAACTGGTAGAGTTATCCCTTTAGATACTCAATGCCCTTTAACTAGGTCCATTGCATCTACCAGTGTTGCCCCTATTGTTAAAACCAAGGCACCTATGGTTTCAGCAGCTCCAGAGATTGTTTGCACTAACCAACTGGGACCCAACTTAAATTGGGGATCCGGCACTCCAAATTCTCTTCTTTCGTCTGTTTTCAAATGCAGGTCGTACGAATTGTCCTTTGACATTTGGACACAGGCTGCTCACCACATGTGAGGGGAAACATGATGACGTCTGTTCACATCTGTTCAGGCCTCGTTATTCATCGACAATGACGTTTGAACACTGCAGTTCAAGCCTCGGGCCTCAATGTCAACATAATGGCGTTTGTTGACATCTCTTCAGGCCCCGTTCATCAAAGAAAATAGAAGTGTACGCTTGAGTGCGCTTTATCTTCAAAAGAAGAGAAATCTTCTTGTTTCTGACTATTCTCATCAACAAGCTTCATACTTGCTCCATGCTTGTTCAGTCATCAGGTGGATCTACTTTTATCAGATTGGACATTTATTCACTCGATCAAAAATGGCAAATTCAAATGCAATTTTTGAGGGGGAGAAGTGTGAACAGTTGATCAACCTCATATGCACTTGTTCAATCAAAAATGGCATCCCCGTATGCAATTTTTGAGGGGGAGAAGTGTGAACAAGTGGATCGACGTACATTTGATTGGTTGTTCACTCACTTGTTGGGCATCTAATGGTGACTACGGAGTTGATCAGATATCACTTATTTGAGGTTGAAGTTGACTTTCTCAAAGGCGTGATCTTATTCTATCTTGATGTCGGGGTTGGTTGGATGCATGACTTTCAATGATAACTTGCTCGTGCTTAAGATTTAAGTTGAAGACCTAGTTTATCTAGTTGCCAGCAGTCGGGGTAAATGTTTGAACCTAGTTAACTATCACTTTAAGGAGTTACGTTGTAGTATTCAGTGTCACACGCCGATGACGTTGTGGATAATCGCAAGAGGTGTTAATGTCTCATACTTTGGTTGGGTATTGAGTACTTAGAGATTTGCTTGGAGCATTAATTCTCTACACCGTTCTTCCAACATTAGTGCAAGTTTAAGTCATGAGAACGGGGAATTCTACTTCAGTGTCAAGTTTGGTATATCGGGTTTGTTCCATCAGTCATCTCTTCAAATTTCCTACTTAAGGGTTGGTAAAGATAGTCAGAGACAGTTTCGGTAGCGGTTGATTCTCACTTGATCCACTTGAGCCAATTTTGTTCTTCTCACAAGATCTCAAGAATATGTGAGTAAAATGTGTTGCTGATTCTGAGGTATCAAAACCAGCAAGGGGGAAGGAGACATACATCTGAATGAACAACGAGTACACATGATGAGCTTTATACTTCTTCTCAATTGAAGATTATTCCGGGAAGACAAATGTCATAACCGTAGAGAAAATCAGTGTTCTAACTCATTCCTTCTGGTGTATCATTCCAACTACGTGGGGGAAGAGATGTAAGAAACAGTTTCTGATGATAAAAGAGGTTCACAATGGCAATTTCCTGAAGGGAGAAAAGGGGACTTTCGGGTCTTAAGTGATCTTGATGTTACGTTTTTGACTTCATTAACAGGATTGAGTGTGTACTTCGGGTTTTTAGGCTTCATATAATGAGACTGATTGCATCACTTCATCTACTTGGGGGAAATGGTCTCTGGATACTTTTGGTATGCATTCTTCAGTCTTCAGCGGGAAGAAATGTGAGAAGAATTATTCAAGTGTGAGATGATACACTGCTGATATATTTGATGGTCCCCTGATCAGAGAGTCACGATGGTTATTCTTAAAAGGAGTAGCAATTTTTCATGTGGTTTGCTACGGTTTCCGCTGTATACTTACCTTTCGTAAGCTTGAAAGAGAGCTTTGAAACTGCTAGACTGTCGGTTTAGGAGGAAGCTATCAAAGCTTTACAATGGAGAAGGCTCAAGTTCAGGCGATTATTCAGGAGCCTCGAAAGCTTTGGTGGTGAAAGTTTAAGAGATGTTGACCATAGACTTCCACAAAATACAAGAACGATATCCTTATTTTGGTATTCATGTCATCATCTTCTTAAACTGAGTAACATATTTTGTACATATCTTATACCAAAATGTAAATAGAAAATATAAAATCAACAAATTGTAAATAGAGAAACTTAAACCAAGAAAAACCATAAAAATCAGAAAAATAGAAAAGACCAAAAATAGTTGTTCTAGGCATGTCTTCTGTTTATCGATAACATTTACGGTCTTAGAAATGTCATTCAATAATGACACGGGACTTTAAATGAAGCTCGAGCAGAAGTTAATATGAAGTGTTAAAACATGTCATGATGGCTTGCTATTAATTTAGATAGCAACCCGCGCTTCAAAATGGGGAAAGTACGTCGCCTAAAAGACGGCTGTTCCTCCCACTGGATGATGTTCACCCGGGCATGGATTATTTCATATCCGTGCATCTTCGATCTGATGTACGATTCAGTGCATCATTTTGTGTATAAGAAGAGAAGTATTCTTTGCACCATAAACTCTTTCCGTTCTATGATTCTTTAGGAGAGTTTTGGTGTTTCACAAGGTGGTAACTGAACTTAAATTTTCACAAATACGTGACACTCAATTTAATGACTACAGCTCTTTAAATAGAAAACGGGTCATTAATTGAGGGGAGGAGTATTTGTTCAAATTTCTGACATCTTTTAAGCAGTGTGCAACATCAGCAGTGACACTCTCTCATGGTTTAAGGGGGAGCATTGTATGCTCCGTAATCAGAATATATCTAACCTGACCACATTTTCTCCCAAAATTTCTAACTTATTTAAATCAATTGGGATCACAAATCTCAAGTGGTTTGAAATTTTTGATCGAGGGAGAGAATGTGATTTAAATATGAAATTCTGATAAAAATGTGATCTTTTGGAACTCAAGTGTAGGCTCTCCCATATGTGCTAAACCTTTTCGTATATCGATGCACATATTAAGGGGGAGCGGATGATTTATGATGGTAATTGTGGAAGAACACCAAAGACCGACCATTTTATTTAACGTACTGGAGTTATAAGGATGGTAAGGTTAGGTATATGTTCCCACGATCCCGCCAGAACCGGAGGGATCTACCCAGGGACAATCCACTAGTTAGTGTAGAAGTCCTTAGGTATGATTAAAAAGGAAACAAGTGAGAATAAGGGAAGAGTGCCGACTGAGATGGAGCTAGTACAGGAACAAACCCAACAAGGTACTAGTAATGAAGTCTCGGTAAGCGCTGAAGGGGTTGAAGAATGAAAAAGAAATGTAAAGATAAAGGGTGAAAAGAAAGAAGCCCTCCTTACACTTTAGGCAGAAACCGGGTCAATACATATGCTGTCAGAATCACTTAGTTGATTGCTGGCATTGAAGACAAAAGTATCATGGACCCAGTGATACGCTGCACAACCCTCCCTAGCCACTCAAGGTCCCTCAAAGGACTCTTGTTTCACTTGTCACGGAGATCAATACATTGCTATCGTCTCTCTCACTCCGAGTTAGACGATATTGAAAAGGTGGCAGTCCTCTCCAGCCTCCGATCACTAAATCAAAATGCACTATTGAGTCTAGAGCCAAGAGATCATCCATTAATCTCATTAGGACACATTCCTAATATACTTGCTGTTTCATACACCGTGAAAAGCAAGAATATAAATATTAAGAGTCCTACGCATTATCCTCGTGGTATTTCCAGAACATCCGAGTGATACGTAAAGTATTCACAATGAAGATGGAAATCCTTCTAGAGCCAAAATCAAACAAGCTTTTGGTGGGTGACATGTGAGATCCTTCATGGATCAAGCTTGTGACAACTGGAAAGAAACGATGGGGCGATTCAAATTTGAATCAAACTTGTTCCAGGAAATGGATTGACGGATACTTTTAGAAAACCTTTCAATGTGCTCACCAACAAAGTTTCGAGCACATTGATTGTGAAAATTTTCAAACAAAAGTATTTTTTACAGAAATGTGATTCAATTTATAAAACCCTTGTCGTGTTGCACAAAATGTTTATCCAATGACACGCAAGTGATTTTTCTAATCAATTTCTCATCAATCAGTGGGTATTTAATTCACTGATTCACTCTACCGTGCTGTCTACTTTGAGACGTTCCGGTATGAGAACATGCTTTGTATGATGATTCTGACATTAATTTGTTGGAAGACTCATTACTACAAGCTGGAAATTCCTATCAAGGAGAATCTTCTTTAAAGGGGATTCTACCTGATCACAGGTCGGTCTTCACAGAACCGAAGGTTAATCCAACCACACCGAACGAATGACAAAGCCTTATTCGTTCTCCAACTTTATTGCTAACTGTCTTATTTCAGATTCATATAAAGATGGTGATGGTGGTTCCTGATTCCAGTAGAGACGTGTCAATCCACACTCCATGCTCACACATACAAATCATTATCAAAGAAATCATGATAGCTGAAAGACCTACAACACAGCTTTCGCAACTCTGATGATTGTTATCATGATCCAGAAAAGTGTGAGCATGCGAGCCCAACGGTCACAACAAATCACATGGAGGCATTACTACAATGGATGAGCTCAGAGATTTACGATGGCTGATGATCTCAAAGAAGGCTCAAAGATCACAACCTCACATAAAGACGATGCTGCAAGATGACGTGAAGACATATGATGGATGATAACTGATGCGTGGTTTTGCGACCTTACAACAGGTTTTACCTCCCGAGGGATCTCAAGAGGCTTACAACCCCACCAGGCAGTGTACCTGACCGATGTAGTATAGTGTAGTGGTAAGTACGGGGGATTGATCGTTCTCCACAGGGAATAGTGTTCGTTAGGTATGAAAAACTACTCTAATAGGTCTAAAGGTTGAGGAAGATTCTTTTTATGTTTTTATAATTTTTTATGAAAGCAAGTAAAATCTCGGGTTTGAAAGAGTGGGCGGAATTAGTTGCTAGTCAACTAACCCAAATTTACTACGGATGCAAATAAAATAAATAACAAAAATGAAAATGTGGTGAGAAACTTATGTGTAGAGAAATGTGTTTACTTAGATTTCCTTACTCCCTAACTATCTTTTACCGGTTAATTAGTGTGTATTAGTAGCGTGGATGACGGGTGTATTCCTTAATACCATTCGTGGGGTGGCGTACGTACTTCCCCAACTCTACAAGCTCCTACTTCACTCCTATGTCGAGCCGGCTAGGAAGCTCCTAACATGGGATCACTAGAATTCGCTTGTGCATTAAATACAACCATAAAAACCTTTAGTACGCCTTTGGTTCATGTTTCTTAAGACGTTCAAGCAAGTTACCGAATAGGAAGTTAGCCAGTTTTCTTAAGCCTAACATAGATAAACAATCATCCAATACAACTAATAACACACTAATAACCAATAATCAATAGCTAGGTTTCATTAGATCTAAGCAAACACAAGATAAATTTAGCCTAACATGTTAATCAAAAGACAAGAATAAGATAAAATCAAACAACACATAGACATATTGAATGATTAATTGATAACTTATCTTCAATGTAACATGGAAGATCTCAAGGCAAAAAGCCTTGAAAAAGGAGCTAAATTCGTCTTAGGGTTTTCTCCCAAAATTCCACACACTAAGCTCTCCTAATGACAAAAAATTAGAAAACTATATATAGATTTTTGGATCTGACGGCGTCACCTTATGGAGTGTGACGCCGTCACCTCGCCGCTTCTAGGGTTCCCGGATGACCTTCTTGACGCCGTCCCTCTTTAGCTCGTCAAAAATCCATTCTGGCTTATCAAGGCTTGACGCCGTCGAACCTTGAACGTGACGCCGTCCCCTTTTGATTTAAGCCGTGACGCCCTTGATCAGGTTAAAGCGTGACGCCGTCAGAATTCACATGCTATTTTCACTGGCTTATCATGAGTAAATTTCACGTCCACTTTTTCTTGCCAAGGCATGACGCCGTCTTGAGTTAAATGTGACGCCGTCATAGGTAACTTTTAGCCGATTTTTGAGACTTTTCCGTTTTCTTCACTTTTATGCTCCAAAAACGTCCAAAATGCCTCCTTTTCCAGATTTCTCCTCAAAAGTACCTAAAATGACAAAAGGAACGATTTAGGGCAATATTTGATCAAATAAATACGATTTAGGGCTTAAATGACCCCTTAAAAGCGGTACACTTTTCGCTTCATCAAATACCCTTACACTTGAGATTTGCTTGTCCTCAAGCAAATGCGCTTTTATTCTAATCAAAATACAAGTTAGGGGTCATTTAATGCAAACATAAAAGTAATTACAACAAATAATCGTTCCACTTCAATCATAATAAGCACGGAGATTACAAACTAGCACCTCACAAGTAGTGTTTAGATACTCACATCTCTCAAGTGTCATCAAAATAAATCTCATAAATGAAAACGGATAATATCTCTCACTACCTGTCATAGCAAATAGATTACCATAGGCTTGGGAAAGGATCGAAAACCTCCTCCACTAGGCGTAAGCACCAAAGATAAACTATCAAAGAGGGCTTTTAAATGGGTTATAACATTAGGTGTAGGGAAAAGGAAAACACGGTTTTGTTGGATACGGGATATTTTACTGGTGGCGAGTTAAAGATCTTGATCAATTACATGTACTATACAATGTTGCTAAGCCAAGACTAGACTCGATCTTAAGCTAGAAACGAAATAACAAAATAACAAAAACATAAAACAAACATAAAATGAAACGGGATGGTAGTCCGTATGTTTTTTCTATTTTTCATTTTCTCATTTTTTTTTATTTGATTTTTCGATTTTTTTTTTTTTTTTTTTTTTTTTTTTTTTTTTTTTTGCATACACTTTTGCCCTACCATCCAAAATAATACATCATAGGGGCGTTGCATTCCCCTTACACTTGAACTTTTACATAACTTTACAAATAACTATTCTAATGACTCGAATTAAGATAATTGAAAAACTTGGAGTACTTTTAAAACATTTAGCACATATGGGGGTAATAAATGATGTTCATCCCCATTACTCCATTATACTAGTACTTTACCCATGAGTCCCAATCGTCCCAAAACAATATGTACAAGGATATAACTCGACTTAGCAACCATGTAATCAACTAGATAATTAACTTGGGTTTAAACAAATGTTGTAACAATAATGCACAAAAAATGAGTGCATACAAGGTAGGCTAAGGCGATTTGGGTGTACATTTAAGTGGGGTGTAACAAATTCTTCCTTTAAGTAAAATGCTTAAAGGTTGAAACGAAAAGATAGGCTCTGAGGGTGTACTAGGGGTATCGTGTACTAAAAATGAGTACAACGCAAAGGGTGTGGGAGAATTACTTGACCAATGTAGCCAATGTAATTATAACAAAAACACAGGTGTAAAACAATGGGTTAATCCTAATGCCTCTTATCACGTAGTAAATCTAACTACACGAATGTAGTCTCACTTGTGGCCTTGGAATGGTCCTAACGCAAGTTCTAGAATCTAAGTGCTACCGGTACACACATCATAGCATAAATGCTTTTCCTACCAATTCTAGGGGCGAACCTCACATATTTGGGGGTGGAAAATTTTTTAGTGGTACGGTTTTTGTGCTAGTCATATATCTCCTATCCGTGAGACGCTCATTAAGATCAAAGTTTCACTCCTAAATGTTGTAAAAAATTTTAAATTTGGCACTAAAATTACCCTAACAGGTGTTTATCTCAGTTTTATTACACATCTACTATTAAACAAACAAAAATCAAGCGTAATAGCATTCTCTAAAATCGTACTTTTACCCCCCCTTACACTTAAGATGAACATTGTCCCCAATGTTCAAATAACAAGATGTAAAAGTAAATAAGGTAAAAGAATGAAATCAAATACTCCCCTGATTCGTTCGGTGGATAAAGAGGTAACATGGTTAGATCTTCTTCCAAGAGAATGTAGAAGCTTCAAGACTAATGCATCGCCAAAAGCTAGATTCCACATACATCTCCTTGTCCAAAATAACCTGTTAATCCTGAGAAAACAAACAAGAAAAACCAAAGCATCAAACCGAACAAAGACAACTCACAACTAGGTGTAATTCCAGACTTAGAAATAAAACAATAAAAGATATAATGCTTGCGGAATGAATGTTTTGCAGGTTCATGGAGTTTATAAGTTAGAGATTTAATAAAAACTTTTTATGAAAACAAAACTTTCAAAAATTTCAGAAAATTAAAATCTGACGCCGTCAGGTTGTAATTCCTGACGCCGTCAGAAATGATCTGACAGAATTCTCATGTTAAGTTTCCGGAAAATTTCTGGAAAAACCTATACCTCATTTCCTGGAAATCCTGCAAAATATCATTATGACTCGATACAAGCATTTGACTCAAACAAATACTAATATGTATGTTAATTTAATATTATTATGATTCATGTTCATTTGTTCTAATAAACCGATTTGACTTTCCCTTACACTTATCTTTTGCAAAATACCTTTATATGTAGTTAAGACGAAGTTAAAAACAAAATAAAGCATTTTCACAATTTACTTTTGAACATGAATCAATACTAATAAAAATTAAACACACATACGGAAACAAATAAAATCAAACAAACAAATAAATAAACACACAAAGCAAATAAAACAAATAAAGCTTGGGTTGCCTCCCAAGAAGCGCTTTTCTTTATTAACGAGTCTTGTAGCTAGACTCAAAGTCCATCTATCTAGTGTCGCTTATGCTCACGTACCCGAGTGTGAGCCATCTAATTGTTGCCTCATCTTTCTTGTATTCATCATTTAGCTCCAAACATCCATGATAATATCTCTTATTTTTCTCATGTGAATATTTGAGCCCCTTACCCTTATCATTCTCACTTAACAAGTCGATAGGCATAATTCTATTGCAGGATTCAATGGGGTAGTTCTTAAACCTAGGATGTGCTCGGGGCATTTGATAGACAAAATCTTCATCCCCATCCGAGAATGTAATTAACCCGTCCACAAGTTTTTCGTCAAGGTTGGTCAACCTTTTGAAGGGTTCTCCAAAAATGACTTGGGTTAATTTGTCATTGATAAATTCTCCTAAGTTCTCCATAACCATAAAATCCACCAAATACACAAAACTTCCTACGAACACGTGTAGTGGCTTAATCCTAGCAACAATGTTATCTCCTTGATATTCAAGCTCATCTACCATGATTTTATTATAATTAGCGCGAGAGATAATGTTCATAGGCAAAGATGAGTTAAGATAAGCATAAAAACTATGATAACCAATCTTACACGGAAATTGCATGTTAAAGAGGCTATCCTTTTCGATCTTAGTCCTAGGGTCAACATACTTAAAGGGATCAATTTCCTCTTTTCCCCATTCCTCGTTCACTACTTCTCCATCATCAGCATCCTCATCGGAGTCTGAATAGTAAAATGGACTAACATAGTCATTCTCATGGTCAGACTCCTCCATCTCAGAATTGTTACCAAAGTGGTGGTCGGGTGAAAGGTTGTTGTTTGCTACTATGGGAGCGGGAACGGGTAGTTGAAAATTTGCACGGCGAAAAACACGAATAACAGGGATTAAATGACCAATGTTACTCATGAGGTAAGTGGAAGGTATCACAAACAAAAGTACAAAGAAATAAGATAGACTAAAGAAAACCTAGAAAAATAAAATAAAAATCTCACTAGAAAGGAATCTAGTGAGTAGACCTATTAGAAATAACAATTCAACCTAAACAATAACTATTCCCCGGCAACGGCGCCAAAAACTTGATGCGTGGTTTTGCGACCTTACAACAGGTTTTACCTCCCGAGGGATCTCAAGAGGCTTACAACCCCACCAGGCAGTGTACCTGACCGATGTAGTATAGTGTAGTGGTAAGTACGGGGGATTGATCGTTCTCCACAGGGAATAGTGTTCGTTAGGTATGAAAAACTACTCTAATAGGTCTAAAGGTTGAGGAAGATTCTTTTTATGTTTTTATAATTTTTTATGAAAGCAAGTAAAATCTCGGGTTTGAAAGAGTGGGCGGAATTAGTTGCTAGTCAACTAACCCAAATTTACTACGGATGCAAATAAAATAAATAACAAAAATGAAAATGTGGTGAGAAACTTATGTGTAGAGAAATGTGTTTACTTAGATTTCCTTACTCCCTAACTATCTTTTACCGGTTAATTAGTGTGTATTAGTCGCGTGGATGACGGGTGTATTCCTTAATACCATTCGTGGGGTGGCGTACGTACTTCCCCAACTCTACAAGCTCCTACTTCACTCCTATGTCGAGCCGGCTAGGAAGCTCCTAACATGGGATCACTAGAATTCGCTTGTGCATTAAATACAACCATAAAAACCTTTAGTACGCCTTTGGTTCATGTTTCTTAAGACGTTCAAGCAAGTTACCGAATAGGAAGTTAGCCAGTTTTCTTAAGCCTAACATAGATAAACAATCATCCAATACAACTAATAACACACTAATAACTAATAATCAATAGCTAGGT
>CP139504.1:62071874-62126238 GCA_021014915.2 Artemisia tridentata subsp. tridentata
CATCTAATTCCCCCGACTTTAGTTTAAACCCTAGTGAGTCAATATGGACTGATCGGCCTCAAACAGTCAACTAATACCGACCAAGTAAATGGTCAACAAGAGTCAAACAATCTAGGGCGCAATGCAATTTACCAGAGGAGTATAGTGTATCCCCGGGTCGTTAAGTCCCAGCGAGGTGTGAAATCTGTAATAAAATGAATCTGTGATCGGATGATAATTGAACGGAAAAGGGGTTTGATTGATTAAACTAAGGAAATATAAAAGGAAATAGCTTAAACAAGCTATATGAACAAGTACGTGAAGGCAAAATACTTAGAAACGTCTAAAATCTAAAAACGCGTACGTTTAATTTAAATTTACGTAAACGTACGAAATAAAACGCGTGATTTGATAAATAAAAGGCCTACGGATATAAAAATTATATTTTTACAATCCTAATAATAAAAGAAAATTATTGGAAAATTAAAATTATTTTTATGACTATTTAATTAATTATTATTAATTAAAAACTATTTTTAATTATTAAATAATACCCTAAAATACAAGAAAATATAAAATTAACCTAGAAAAATGAAATTATAACTTGGAAAAATCTAAAATATTATAAAACTAATTTTAAAACTGAAAAGATATTTTTTACACTTTTTATCTATTTATTATTAATTAATTATTATTTATTAATTATTTAAACTAATTAAAATTATAATAAATACTAAATGAACTCAAAAAAATCTGAAACTTTTTATATAAATACTATATAAGTGCAGAAAGCTAGGAAAAATATAAAAGTGAAAAGTGCTTAATGAAAAAGCAGAAAAATAAGCAAGATGGCTTAAATAGAAGCTATCACTTTTTTATGTTTGGATTTTCTTGAATTTTCTTTTACAAACTACTTTTATTACTCAAATGATGAACTTTTTACAAAAGAAATGTTGGCTGAATCACAAAAATAAGCACTTTGGAAACCAAAGTGCTTAACAGCTTGGTCCTTTAAGCTTAATAGAACTGTGGTGATCTTGAAAAAGCCAACAAAAAAGCTAACAAATGGATGAATAAGCTAAAACAGATATGTGACAACTTGAAATAAGCAAAATGGAATAGAAAAAGCACAAGCAATAAGCTGAAATAAGTGAATAAGCACTTTTGCCAAATCTGAGTACAACACAGGCAAAAAGGGCTAACTGGCAGGCCTTGTGGGGCCCAATAGGGTGATTGGAAGCCCAAAGTAAAAGTTATTCCTAAAAGCCACCCAGAAGAGCTCTCTAAAAAGCCAAGGTTCAGCCCCTGGGTCCCACTAATAAGCACTAGGGGAGGGCATGAACTTGGGTGGTTTATGCTGATGACTCAGTATAAAGATGAGATTGGACAAACTTAAAGGGGCAAGCAGCCCTACCAAATAAGCTAGAAAGCAGGAAATAAGCCCTGAGCCTTCAAGATGGGCTTATTGGCTTTCCAAAAAGCCAAGAAGCAAACCCTGAGGTCCACAAATAAGCTCTGTGTGAGCTTATGAAATCAGGCTAAATGAACAAGTGCCCTGGTGCAGGGTAAATTTGACTGATTTCAAGGGCAGAAAAAGCTATAATAAGCTACTCTAAAAATCTTACAAAAAATACTAGGGCTAGGTGAGCTGGTGAACTATATCTATCCAGAAATTTAGCTTATTCTATCTTAAGGTGAGAGAGCTATAAATTCTACAAAATCTGTAAAAACCATGAAAACTTAGAAAATAAGAGGTTGCCATATGAGTTTGACTGATATGAGGACTTCTAACAACTAGACCTATGGGCTATAATTAGAGACTGAAAATGGGATTGAAATGAACCTGGAAATGCTAAAATGAAGCTTGAATAAGCTGAGCTTATTAGAGCTTGTTGTGGACAGTCCACAGCTTATGCCAGCAACACTTCCACTCAAAACCTGTAGAAACTTCAAAATCACCAAAGTTATGCTGAAATCAGTTTGAACAAGCTGTTAAAAGCTTAATCCAATTTGATCCAAGTGTCAATGAATAGTGAACACCCCAAATAACCCAATTTGACCCTTTTACCAAACAACCCTTTAAGTAAAACTGTTTTGATTTTTATAAGGGAAAAGACCAAATTAAGATCAAATATTGAAAACAGATTTTTATTTAAGATCATGAAGAAATAAAAAGCAAAAATCAACCTAAGTTAAACACTAGAAATAAGCTAATTACCATAAGCTATTTTTTTTTGGATTTTTGAGACTTTTAAGTGAAAACTGATAGATTATTTCCTAACTGAATTCAAACTACAAAAAAATATACAAAGCAATGCTAACCAACAATAAGCAAAAAAAAATGATAACTAAGCACTAGATAAGCAGTTTAACCTACGTTTGACTAACGTTGACTTTTTGACTTTTTACCAATTTTTACCATATGATCAGAAGAACACTATAATATACTTAACTAAGCTTTAATAAGCTCATAGAGGCTTATTTGAACAGAAATTACAACTTAAAACATCACAACGACCAAGAACAATTTTGGCGGGAAAATTGGTTAAACGATTAAACTTGGAATTGATTTAATAAAACACTTAAATTACATCTTAATTAACTTATTCAATTCAGAAATTACAAAACCAGCAAGGTTTTTACATAAAACTATGAATTCGACTTGAAAATTAAACTTACACTACTCCTAAATTAAATTAAAATCTACTACTCTCTTTTCTCTGTCTTGGAGCTCTCTTATACCTCAAATATCTTCCAAAGGACCCTTTCAGTGAATCCCAGCTCTTGGTTGTCATCCATTAATCCCAATCGTCCAAGTGTAAATTTTGCGCTAAAAGGTCTTTGAGCAGGTTTTAACAATTAAGGAATTTTGGGAGGTTATGTGAGGTGGAGGGGTGAGCTGGGGGGATAAGGTGGAAGGGTGAGGTGGTAGCAGGTGGCCAAAACCATGGTGGTTTTGTGACTCAGTGTGTGGGAGAGAAGGAGGGAAAAGGAAAACGGGGTAGTGGGTTTGACCAGGGAGTTGACCCGGTTTTATTATTTAAGGTTGGTTTGGGTCGGGTTTGGGCTTTGGGTTTAGTTTAAGTGGGTTGAGGGTTTTGGGATTTTAATAAAAGGGTTGGGTAATGGTTTGGGTTTATTTTTAGTTTAGGGTAAAAGTTTGATCCGGTTATAAGATTTAATCACAAGGACCAAATTGTAACTTTTGGATTTTTAGGGGGCAGAAATGATAATTTTCCAAAGTTTATTACAAAGGCCATTCATGCCAAGTTTGATAACCCAAGGACCAATATTTAATAATTTCCAAAATTAAAAATTCCCAGGGACCAAATGTGTTAGGTTTCAAAGTTGAGGGACCTGATTTGCCAATTTTCCAAACTTATGATCCAAGGGTATTTCTTGCCAAGTTTCATTTACCAAAGGACCCTGAATGTTAATTTTCCAATTTTAAATATCCAGGGGTATTTTATGTCAATTTTGAAACTCGAGGGACTAGCTTTGCCAATTATGCAAACATTGATTGTTTTTCAATTGTTTTCAATCCTTTTGCATTTGAAATACACAAAAACACATTTCAATGATATTTGCAACATTTATATAGTTATTTGTGTGCTTTTGGTCATTTTTGTGGGTTTAAACAATATAAAATATATGTGTATTTAGACACATATCAAATCCCCCACACTAAACTATTGCTAGTCCCTAGCAATATTTTTGAAAATTTAATGGATTTTATCTCTTTACCAAAAGCCATCACTTCTGGAGTAGCCATTGTTTTAGTATGTGATACTTTGGTACAATGATAACCAAATGATTTTGAGCAAATCATCAGCTGTAAACGGGTTTGATTTGTCTTTACCAGAAGCCGTTCGCTTCTGGACTAGCCAACTCTTAGATAAAATAATTATTATTTTTGGTGAGCTGATTACCAATTATGGTTTTTTCACTTGCCTTTACCACAAGCCATAACCTTGCGGGCTAGCCAACTCTTCACTTATAAAGATATGGTGAGTCGAATACCATACAATTTTTGGCAAATTGCAAGCCATAAACGGATTTGATATATCTTTACCAAGAGCCGTTTGCTCCTGGATTAGCCAATCCTTATGTGGGTTAGACATGGCGGACTGATAACCATTTATTGCGTTCTAAGTGAGAAAAAATTTTAAAATTTTTGCCAAAATGGGGGAATCGGGCACTAGAAGGTACAATGTGACAAAATTCGCCAGAATTCCCCCCCCCCCCCACACTTAGAACTGAATATTGCCCTCAATATTCAAAGTACCGGTTGTTAAACCAACACTTAGAACGTGAAAGGGAAATACTAATAGCCATTATTTTATATACACACTTTTTTTTATTATTTTTTTTTTTTTTGAGATTTACATATATACAACATGTGGGGCATCTCCCCCACACTTGGGTGTTAGAAAAGAGAAAGAAGTCAGAAATATGGGTGAAAACCCATATGGTGTGTGCTAATATTTTTTATCACCGAGTCACTCAGCTTGACTCGACCCCGCATTCATTTGTTCTTGGGGAAGCATGTGGAACAAAAAATCTCCATCGGACTTTCGTTCAAAATGTTTGGAAAAACATTGAATTTCATGAAAGTTCCACACCGATGAGATATACACAGATCCGGCTCACAAATGATAAATGAAAATTCCGGGGTCAAAGATAGCGTCTTCATTCCCGAAGGAGTGAAGAACAGGAGAAGTCACCGTGTAGGTGAAGAAAAGAAAGAAAGTCATGATAAAAATCATGACTAACTCATCATCATCAGAAGGAGAATTCATAATTTCAGTATCATGATTCTCATCATTTAAGCTCGGCTGATCAAGACATATTCTGGGCGGGAGGGCTGGTATTTTGATATCAAGCAAATTCTCAGTGTTGAGAATATTTCCCTCCGGGACATACAAAACATTTTTGTCAAGATCAAAGTGGAAGTTATCATACTCCGGTGGAGATATGATATGAGTGAGTTCAAAGGAGAACTCCTCGTAAAGAGAATCATTCACGTGATGTAAATTTGTGAACCCTTGTTCTATTATGGAATCATCACCTACCTCGTTCTGAATATCAAAGAGTGGATTATCAGAAATTAAAGTGAATTCAAATTTGAATTCAAACATAGGATTGGTGAAAGACGTTTTGAATGCTTCGGGAACAAGATGATCAATATTCTCTTTTGGACTGATGAGCTCAGAAGGTAGTTCCTCCACATGACTGATGTCTCCACAAGATAAAGAATTTTCATTAGTATGTGAATCACTAAGCTCGGGGTTGGGATAAGAATTGAGTGATGGATCATGATATAAGAGACTTTCGATTTCTTCCAGATTGGATTCGAAATCAAAGAGATCATCATCACTTCCTGATGGAAGTGGATCAATGTGAGTAAGTTCATCAGTAAACTCCTCAAGAAGAGTGAAAACATCAGAATGGGGCAGTGATGCCTCAACATACTCAACTTCTCCATAAGATGTAAATTCATCGTTAGAATCGGAGAAAGTCTCAAAATGATCTTTTGAACACTCAAGAGGGGAAGGGATATCACACACATGATCAAGAATTCTCTGTGACTCACTTGGGATTGGGACAAGGTCCTCAACACTAGACTTTATTACTTTGTCCGATTCCTTTTCAGGAACAGTGTCAAGATGCTCGTCCCCCATAATAAGAGAATTAGTGGGAACTTCGGATGTGATAACAGCAGATTGAGAGAGTTGACAAAGACTAGCACACATGGATTTTATATTTTTCATATGTTCTTCTGCTAGTAATTCTTGCATACTCTTATCATCCTGTGATTTTTGGACTGGTGGGATTTCAACTGATGTACTCGATGAATCCTTGTGATATTCCTTCATTTGAATAGAATCTTCATCATCGCTGTCATCAGGAATGAAACGGAATTGAGAGCTCGATCTGGCTACTTTTTCTTTTGCAATTGATTCCCTAACAGCTTTTTCAAAGGCATCATGGGAATCTATTTTAGTAGCCTGCTCTTTAGTCAATAATTCCGCCATGGATTTCTCATGTGAATTTAGAATTAATGAAAATTGCGGGGGTGGGGATTTGTCAAAACCAAAAGGTTGACATTGATTATCATCATGAGGACCCCACAAAATGCACAAGAAGAACTTGATGCATTATGAAACGGTGTATTAGCTAACTCCTCATTTATTTCTTTTAAGGACTCTAGAGTCTTTAGAAAAAAATCTTGTTCAGTTTGTTGAGGAGTTGCTTGAAACATTGGGTACTGTGGAGGTTGGTCTTGACACGAATAGTCATAACTGTTACAAGGAAATGGATTCCTTGCTTGACAATCAGAGCTAAAATGTGGACCTCCACAGTACTCACAGGAAAAGTTTGGTGTATTTTGATATGATGCATCATTGAAATTTGGATAACATGATTCTTGCTCGTATGAATGTGATGGGTAGTTGGAAAAATTTGAAGAGTCGTTGAATGAGTTCGGATTAGGATCATAAGAAAATGAATTCCTCGAACCACAAAACAAACAACTTCCGTTTCGAATATCATTACCACATTGTTCACATGTACACCAATGACATGGCAAACCGAAAAGCGACTCACCACAACCGACACAAGGAATAAAATCCGGAGGTGGGACAAGTGGTGTGCTCTGAGAGCTATGAATTTCCACCACTTCCGTTATGGTCTCTGGTTTTTGTTTCTGAATAACGTGAAGATTAGGCAAGTCGTTCTTTTTAGTCATTGTTCTAAGTTTTGTACGTTTGCTTGACAAACTGTTAACCGTAAATCCTGAAAGGTTAGGATCGATTTTCGACGATTTGTCATTAATAGCACGTATCTCGGGCTGTGGAGGGTAGTCGGAAGGACTTTGAGAATCATTGTTGGAATTAAGCTCCCTTTCGAGGGCTACTTCACACCAATAACATGATCCTTTTGGTGCATGCATTCCACACCGCTCACACCTACACTTAGAACAATGAAGGCTGTCATTCAACGGGCTTTTACAATCAAAACATTTGTACCCGAGAGACGCCATAGAAGAAAGGTATAAGAAGTTTAGAATCAAATGGAAACAGGGTAAAGGGATAAAGAATCAAAAAGGGTAAGAGGGTAAAGATGAATATTTTTGGATTTTTTTTTTTATTTATTTTTTTTTTTTGTTCGTTGAAAACTTGAATAAAAATGTTTTTGGTAACCGTTTAGTCAAACGAATTAACTTCACGATTATTTTTAGTTTTATATGAAAATAAGGAAATATGAACAAAGATGGTAAATATACAATGGATGTATATTCAACAATCACTGATACTTCAAATTCGTTCAACGCAGCACACCTCCCCGGCAGCGGCGCCAAAATTTGATCGGCCTCAAACAGTCAACTAATACCGACCAAATAAATGGTCAACAAGAGTCAAACAATCTAGGGCGCAATGCAATTTACCAGAGGAGTCTAATGTATCCCCGGGTCGTTAAGTCCCAGCGAGGTGTGAAATCTGTAATAAAACGAATCTGTGATCGGATGATAATTGAACGGAAAAGGGGTTTGATTGATTAAACTAAGGAAATATAAAAGGAAATAGCTTAAACAAGCTATATGAACAAGTACGTGAAGGCAAAATACTTAGAAACGTCTAAAATCTAAAAACGCGTACGTTTAATTTAAATTTACGTAAACGTACGAAATAAAACGCGTGATTTGATAAATAAAAGGCCTACGGATATGAAAATTATATTTTTACAATCCTAATAATAAAATAAAATTATTGGAAAATTAAAATTATTTTTATGACTATTTAATTAATTATTATTAATTAAAAACTATTTTTAATTATTAAATAATACCCTAAAATACAAGAAAATATAAAATTAACCTAGAAAAATGAAATTATAACTTGGAAAAATCTAAAATATTATAAAACTAATTTTAAAACTGAAAAGATATTTTTTACACTTTTTATCTATTTATTATTAATTAATTATTATTTATTAATTATTTAAACTAATTAAAATTATAATAAATACTAAATGAACTCAAAAAAATCTGAAACTTTTTATATAAATACTATATAAGTGCAGAAAGCTAGGAAAAATATAAAAGTGAAAAGTGCTTAATGAAAAAGCAGAAAAATAAGCAAGATGGCTTAAATAAAAGCTATCACTTTTTTATGTTTGGATTTTCTTGAATTTTCTTTTACAAACTACTTTTATTACTCAAATGATGAACTTTTTACAAAAGAAATGTTGGCTGAATCACAAAAATAAGCACTTTGGAAACCAAAGTGCTTAACAACTTGGTCCTTTAAGCTTAATAGAACTGTGGTGATCTTGAAAAAGCCAACAAAAAAGCTAACAAATGGATGAATAAGCTAAAACAGATATGTGACAACTTGAAATAAGCAAAATGGAATAGAAAAAGCACAAGCAATAAGCTGAAATAAGTGAATAAGCACTTTTGCCAAATCTGAGTACAACACAGGCAAAAAGGGCCAACTAGCAGGCCTTGTGGGGCCCAATAGGGTGATTGGAAGCCCAAAGTAAAAGTTATTCCTAAAAGCCACCCAGAAGAGCTCTCTAAAAATGTAACGCCCCGTGACCATTTATACCAAAATATTGACTTTATATGCGGAAATGAAAGACTGAAAACGGACTCATAAAATTTCTTCATGAAATGACTATAACATATGTCTTTTAACATTTTAAACACACTTGCAAGAACACCTACACAAAGACCCTTCAAAACCTTTCACACAACTTTTATAAACAAACAGACAAACCTTCTGAGAACAAGATACGCCGCATCCATTTTTAGGGATACGCCGCATCACTGGCTGAGAGACAATGCGCCGTATCAATATAAAGTGATACGCCGTATTATTCTAAACTCAGATACGCCGCATCTATTGAATTAGATACGCCGCGTCGACCCGCTGAGACTGGAATTACAAGAAAATGGCTTCGATGCGTCGCATTCCTACCAGAGATGCGCCGCATCACTTGATACGCCGTATCTCAGAGGAGATGCGCCGTATCTGCCCTGCACCACAGAATTCTGGACAGACCCTGCTGTCTCAAAAATGCAATGTCAACAGCCCCGGCTGGAAACCCGACCTCCCGGACTCGAAACTTGACGAAACTTTCCAGAATACTCAAATATGTCCAAACTCTTAATTTCATGCAAAAACTTTACCCGTTTGACCAACCGAAATAGTATTTCCAAAATTGGGTGGGTTATGCATAAATACTCCAAATAACCCATACACTACAAACCATTTATACTACTTCCAAATTCACAAGTAACTTGACCATAACTATTTACTTAACATTTCAAAAGCATTACAAACATACTTGACCCGCTAACTTCTCAAAATGGGTAGAAACGTGCTTTTACCAAACACCCTTTAATGTACACTTTAACACTACAAGTTCTAACTTGGAAACCATATGAACACAAGACCATGAACTAACAAAATGACCATATAAAAAGAAGTGTACCCACAACACAAAAGACACTTGGGGCTTCCAACTTCAATATGCTTGGTCCAAAAGAGAATGGTCTTCTACTACATAATCACATTACACCTTCTCCTTACCTTTGCTCGATTCTTCAATACCTATCAAGAAAAACATCACAACTAAACACGTAAGCGAAACGCTTAGTAAGTACATGGCATAACAAGCTAAACATCACATATATCCATAACTAGTCTAACCACTAGTTAAGCTAGCGATATAGGGGCACTTACCTTGCATCGACATAGTCGACCTAAACACGATCAACCCATAAGGTTGAACCTCATCCCATAGTTAGCCCAACGACTAACTAAGCTACATCTAGAATGGATCCATACTAGCTAACGCACCCTATACCCTATACTTCACCATTATCATGTAAACCAACATGATAAAGCTAACACAATAAACATTATCATACCAAAATATGATAAAGCTAAACAAGACATGTTATAACCAATGTACTTACCTCAATCCTTAGGCTCAATCACACTAACAATGGCTTCCCCACTTCTTACTTGCTTCCTATAACACAATCATCTCAATTTAGAGTCTAATTAACTAGCTAATCATAAAATTATCAACACTTGATCATCATGATCAAACATGAACCCTAATTCACAATTTGGGGAAGAACACTTACTTGATGGGATATGTAAATTAAGGCTTCTTGGATACTTAGCAATACTAGAGGATGATTGAAATAACTTGAGATAAATAAGATGGAGCTTCCCTCCCTTCTTTCTCTAATAGCCGATCTTCACAAGGAATGCCAAAAGAAACTTCCTGGACAATTCTAAAGTTATCTAGGCATATATATATTTAATAATTAAACTTTGCCCAAATGGCAATATTAGCCCTTCTAGTTCTATTCTTTCTAATATTCCCTCTCATTTTATTAATGAGCTACTAATATCACAAGTCTTATAATATACAACATTTAATATTTACATAACTAGTACCTTATCGGGATACGGGTGTAACAATTCTCCCCTCCTTAAAATAAGATTTCGTCCTCGAAATCTACGCTTGAAATAAATGAGGATACTCATTCCTCATCTTCTCCTCTAACTCCCATCTAATGCTCGTACCTTTACGATGTCTCCATTGCACTTTCACTAATGGAATTTCTTTGTTTCGAAGTTGTCTCACTTTCCTTCCTAGAATCGCTTCCGGCTCATCCTTTTGTGAAATCAACTCCGGATCAATTTCGATATCATCTAAAGTGACCACACTAGCCTCATCCGCTAAGCACTTCCTCAAGTACGACACATGGAAGGTATTATGAATACCTCTCATTTCTTCGGGCAATTCTAACACATAGGCTACCTCACCAACACGTTTCAAGATTTTAAATGGCCCTATAAACCGTGGACTTAATTTTCCTTTGTTTTTAAACCTAAAAACGCCCTTCCACGGAGAAACTTTTAGCATATCCATATCACCTACCTCGAATTCTATTGGCCTTCTTCGATTATCAGCATAACTTTTCCATCTATCTTGTGCCGCCTTAAGTCTTGCTCGAATCATCTCAACCTTTTCCGTCGTTGCCAACACTATATCCGTGCTAGCCAATTCTCTCCTTCCCACTTCTTCCCAACATACTGGCGTCCTACACTTTCTTCCATATAGCATCTCATAGGGGGGCATACCTATACTAGCGTGATAACTATTATTGTAGGCAAACTCAACTAGGGGTAAATGGTCGTCCCAATTTCCTCCAAAATCAATCATGCAAGCTCGAAGCATATCTTCTAAAGTTTGAATCGTCCTCTCGCTCTGCCCATCGGTTTGAGGATGAAAAGCCGTGCTCATATGAAGTTTCGTACCTAACTCTTCTTGGAAATCTTGCCAAAAATTTGAAGTGAACCGCCCATCTCTATCAGAAACTATGGAAATAGGTACCCCATGTCGCGCGACTATCTCATTAACATAGACCTTTGCTAACTTATGAACAGGCATATTCTCCCTAATTGGAATAAAATGCGCACTCTTAGTCAAACGATCGACTACTACCCAAATGGTATCATTCTTCTTTTTCGTCTTTGGCAATTTCGTGATAAAATCCATAGTAATCTTCTCCCACTTCCAAACTGGAATGTCTAAGGGTTGGACTTTTCCATATGGCTTTTGGTGTTCGGCTTTCACTTTCAAACAAGTTAAACATCTATCCACATACTTCACGCAATCTCTTTTCATACCCGGCCACCAATAGTTTCTTTTCAGATCAAGGTACATTTTCGTAACTCCCGGATGAATAGAATACTTCGACTTATGAGCTTCTTCCATGAGTAACTCTTTGATGTTGCTTCGAAAAGGAATGTAAACTCTTCCATACCGTGTCTTAATCCCTCGACTGTCTTCATCAAAATGAGGAGTGTGAGAGGTGATACGTTCTTTCTCTTGATTCTCTTCTTTTAGCGCTTCCTCCTGAGCTAACTTAATTCTGTCAAAAAGATCGGATGTAATAATCATTCTCAAAGAGTGAATCCGTGTAACATCACTTCGGCCCTGACGACTTAGCGCATCTGCTACGACATTCGCTTTACCTGGATGGTAGCGAATTTCACAATCATAATCCTTTAGCAAGTCTAGCCACCTACGTTGTCTCATATTTGGATCTTTCTTATCAAGGAAATACTGAAGACTTCTATGGTCGGTGTAAATTATGAACTTCACACCATATAGATAATGCCTCCAAATCTTCAAAGCAAAGACTACAGCCGCAAATTCAAGATCATGAATCGGATATTTCTCTTCGTGCTTCTTTAGTTGTCTTGACGCGTAAGCAATCACTTTACCCCTTTGCATAAGAACACATCCAAGACCGGAATAAGATGCATCACTATAGACCACCATGTCTTCTGTTCCCTCTGGTAACACTAAGATCGGTGCTTCACACAACCTCTTTCGCAAAGTACGAAAGGCTTCTTCTTGTTTCTCACCCCACACAAAAGGAACATTCTTCTTGGTGAGTTCAGTTAACGAAGATGAAATTTTGGAGAAGTCTTGAATAAACCGTCGGTAATAACCTGCGAGTCCTAGAAAGCTTCGAATTTCACCAACGTTCTTCGGCGCTTGCCAATTCATCACGGTTTCAACTTTTGACGGATCAACTTTAATACCATCGGGATTAATAACATGACCAAGGAACTGAACTTCTTGCAACCAAAATTCACATTTCGAGAATTTAGTATACAATCTTTCTTTTCTCAATGTTTCCAAGATTTCTCGAAGATGCACTTCATGCTCTTCCTTACTCTTAGAATAGATAAGGATATCATCAATGAACACTATAACGAATTTATCCAACATCGGTCTACATACACGGTTCATGAGATCCATGAAAACCGCAGGCGCGTTCGTGAGACCAAAAGGCATAACCGTAAACTCGTAATGTCCATATCGGGTCCTAAAGGCCGTCTTAGGAATATCTTCCTCCCTAACCTTTAATTGGTGATAACCCGAACGGAGATCGATCTTTGAAAACCATCGAGCACCTTGAAGTTGATCAAAGAGATCATCGATTCTTGGCAATGGGTATACATTTTTCACCGTGACTTTATTCAATTCACGGTAATCAATGCACATCCGCATACTACCGTCTTTCTTTTTAACGAACAAGATCGGAGCTCCCCATGGTGAGCTACTTGGGCGAATAAAACCCTTATCAAGTAACTCTTGGAGTTGACTCATTAACTCCTTCATTTCGGACGGAGCAAGACGATAAGGAGTTTTGGCAATAGGAGTAGCACCCGGAACAAGATCAATACGGAACTCAACTTGTCTATCGGGAGGAATACCCGGCAAATCTTCCGGGAATACATCACGGAATTCATTTACAATCGGAACATCGTCGATATTTTTCTTTTCAAAACTCGTATCTACTACATGTGCCATAAAGGCTAGACAACCACGTGATAGATATTTTCTAGCTTTCATCACGGAACAAAGTTTTAACTCGCCTTTCCTTTTATCACCGTAAATCATCATTTCTTGACCATTTTGGTTCACAACTCTAACGATCTTTTGTTTGCATAGAATGGCGGCATTGTGGTTGCTAAGCCAATCCATGCCCACAATAATATCAAACTCTCCGAGCATTATGGGGATTAAGTCGATCCTAAAAACATTCTCATCGATCTCTATTTCTACATCACGATACACATTTGACACTACCACAACTTTACTATCAGCGATTTCAACTTCTATAGGTATTGGAAGCTTATCTAACGGGGTTGACAATTCTTTTCTGAAGTTATAAGATACAAAGGACACGCTTGCACCAGAGTCGTACAAAACACGAGCGGGTTTAGAATTAACGAGAATTATACCTGTGACAACATCTGAACTCGACTTCGCCTCTTCGGTACTCATCTGATAAACACGAGCTGTAGGCCTTGGAACCTCAATCTTTTCTCCTTTAATCGGCTTGAACGGCTTCACTTGCTTAGGATTAGACTTAGGACATTCACTTACCTTATGTCCTTCTTCATTGCACCCGTAACATATTACCAGAGGCTTGGTGCAATCCTTGCTAATATGACCGGTATCCCCACACTTATAACATCCTTTCATCCCGGACTTACATTCTCCCACATGATTCTTACCGCACCTATTACACTTAGGAGGTAGCTTTCCCGTGTTGTCCTTCCTTGTAAAATCGAACCTGCCTCGCTTACTAAATGTTGATGGATGATCATGCTTCCTTTTTAAGTCCTTCTTCTCTTTGCTTTTCATTCTATCCAAGTCCGCTTCACGAGTACGTGCCCTACTTAGAAGATCCTCCATGTCGGTGCACTTGAACGGTGACACTATCGTACGAATTTCATCCTTGAGCATTCTTTGGAATTTGTCAACTTTAAGCCTTTCATTGTTAAGATACTCCGGGCAATATTGTACCATGTCACAAAACTTTCCCCACAACTCATTTACCGTTTCATCCGTTTGCACTAGGGAATGGAAAGCTTCTCTTATCTTATCAATTTCCTCCGCAGGAGCATACTCTTTCATGAACACTTCTTTAAATTGATCCCACGTGCACGATTCTCTCCAAGCACTACCTTTCTCGTTCGCCTTGCCTTCCCACCATACTTTAGCCCGTTCACGAAGGTAATTAGTAGCAAAGTTCACCTTATCCTCTTCTACACAACGACTTGTACGAAAAGCCCCTTCTATATCGGTAATCCATCGAGAACTCTTTAACGGATCGAGAGTCCCCGTAAATGTGGGTGGAGCACAAGCAGTGAAATCACGATAAGTAGACTTCTCTTTCACTACTCCGGGTCTAGCATTCGGATCATTCAATAACTCTCCACTCTTCTTAAGCTTTTCTATCTCCTCTTTAAACATCTTTTGCACATTCTCGGTGGTTTGTTTAACATAATAGGGCATGGTCTTCTCAATAGCCCTTCCTACCCTATCGGTCACCAAAACATCCAATTCTTTCAACTCATCTTTCGTGAAACTTTTAGGGTTAAAATTTTCCGGTAGAGGTATTGTCTTGACGCTACTAGAATTCCCTTCATCATTTGAATCACTATCATCATCATTATGGCGAGAGGAGGTCGTCCTTAACACCTCCTTATTTCGGATACTCGCCATCTTTTCTACTAACTGAAATTTAACAATTCACACTATTAAACAAAATCATATACATATTCGATGCATGAATGACATGTCTATCTTACACTAAACACCCTAGAGTTTATCATCCATGTACAGCCTAAATGATTCCAATCTCACATATGTATCATATTTTTATCACTACGGTGGCCAGGCGTAGTCATGAAAATACTTAACATATGCGTTCCCGAAATCACCCAAACAATACACAAATAACAAACACCGATACTAAACGCGTCTAAACAAGGCCTAAGTCTAGGAAATCCTATGGGGGAAATCCTAAATCTCTTAGACCGAAGCTCTGATACCAAGTTGTAACGCCCCGTGACCATTTATACCAAAATATTGACTTTATATGCGGAAATTAAAGACTGAAAACGGACTCATAAAATTTCTTCATGAAATGACTATAACATATGTCTTTTAACATTTTAAACACACTTGCAATAACACCTACACAAAGACCCTTCAAAACCTTTCACACAACTTTTATAAACAAACAGACAAACCTTCTGAGAACAAGATACGCCGCATCCATTTTTAGGGATACGCCGCATCACTGGCTGAGAGACAATGCGCCGTATCAATATAAAGTGATACGCCGTATTATTCTAAACTCAGATACGCCGCATCTATTGAATTAGATACGCCGCGTCGACCCGCTGAGACTGGAATTACAAGAAAATGGCTTCGATGCGCCGCATTCCTACCAGAGATGCGCCGCATCACTTGATACGCCGTATCTCAGAGGAGATGTGCCGTATCTGCCCTGCACCACAGAATTCTGGACAGACCCTACTGTCTCAAAAATGCAATGTCAACAGCCCCGGCTGGAAACCCGACCTCCCGGACTCGAAACTTGACGAAACTTTCCAGAATACTCAAATATGTCCAAACTCTTAATTTCATGCAAAAACTTTACCCGTTTGACCAACCGAAATAGTATTTCCAAAATTGGGTGGGTTATGCATAAATACTCCAAATAACCCATACACTACAAACCATTTATACTACTTCCAAATTCACAAGTAACTTGACCATAACTATTTACTTAAAATTTCAAAAGCATTACAAACATACTTGACCCGCTAACTTCTCAAAATGGGTAGAAACGTGCTTTTACCAAACACCCTTTAATGTACACTTTAACACTACAAGTTCTAACTTGGAAACCATATGAACACAAGACCATGAACTAACAAAATGACCATATAAAAAGAAGTGTACCCACAACACAAAAGACACTTGGGGCTTCCAACTTCAATATGCTTGGTCCAAAAGAGAATGGTCTTCTACTACATAATCACATTACACCTTCTCCTTACCTTTGCTCGATTCTTCAATACCTATCAAGAAAAACATCACAACTAAACACGTAAGCGAAACGCTTAGTAAGTACATGGCATAACAAGCTAAACATCACATATATCCATAACTAGTCTAACCACTAGTTAAGCTAGCGATATAGGGGCACTTACCTCGCATCGACATAGTCGACCTAAACACGATCAACCCATAAGGTTGAACCTCATCCCATAGTTAGCCCAACGACTAACTAAGCTACATCTAGAATGGATCCATACTAGCTAACGCACCCTATACCCTATACTTCACCATTATCATGTAAACCAACATGATAAAGCTAACACAATAAACATTATCATACCAAAATATGATAAAGCTAAACAAGACATGCTATAACCAATGTACTTACCTCAATCCTTAGGCTCAATCACACTAACAATGGCTTCCCCACTTCTTACTTGCTTCCTATAACACAATCATCTCAATTTAGAGTCTAATTAACTAGCTAATCATAAAATTATCAACACTTGATCATCATGATCAAACATGAACCCTAATTCACAATTTGGGGAAGAACACTTACTTGATGGGATATGTAAATTAAGGCTTCTTGGATACTTAGCAATACTAGAGGATGATTGAAATAACTTGAGATAAATAAGATGGAGCTTCCCTCCCTTCTTTCTCTAATAGCCGATCTTCACAAGGAATGCCAAAAGAAACTTCCTGGACAATTCTAAAGTTATCTAGGCATATATATATTTAATAATTAAACTTTGCCCAAATGGCAATATTAGCCCTTCTAGTTCTATTCTTTCTAATATTCCCTCTCATTTTATTAATGAGCTACTAATATCACAAGTCTTATAATATACAACATTTAATATTTACATAACTAGTACCTTATCGGGATACGGGTGTAACAAAAAAGCCAAGGTTCAGCCCCTGGGTCCCACTAATAAGCACTAGGGGAGGGCATGAACTTGGGTGGTTTATGCTGATGACTCAGTATAAAGATGAGATTGGACAAACTTAAAGGGGCAAGCAGCCCTACCAAATAAGCTAGAAAGCAGGAAATAAGCCCTGAGCCTTCAAGATGGGCTTATTGGCTTTCCAAAAAGCCAAGAAGCAAACCCTGAGGTCCACAAATAAGCTCTGTGTGAGCTTATGAAATCAGGCTAAATGAACAAGTGCCCTGGTGCAGGGTAAATTTGACTGATTTCAAGGGCAGAAAAAGCTATAATAAGCTACTCTAAAAATCTTACAAAAAATACTAGGGCTAGGTGAGCTGGTGAACTATATCTATCCAGAAATTTAGCTTATTCTATCTTAAGGTGAGAGAGCTAGAAATTCTACAAAATCTGTAAAAACCATGAAAACTTAGAAAATAAGAGGTTGCCATATGAGTTTGACTGATATGAGGACTTCTAACAACTAGACCTATGGGCTATAATTAGAGACTGCAAATGGGATTGAAATGAACCTGGAAATGCTAAAATGAAGCTTGAATAAGCTGAGCTTATTAGAGCTTGTTGTGGACAGTCCACAGCTTATGCCAGCAACACTTCCACTCAAAACCTGTAGAAACTTCAAAATCACCAAAGTTATGCTGAAATCAGTTTGAACAAGCTGTTAAAAGCTTAATCCAATTTGATCCAAGTGTCAATGAATAGTGAACACCCCAAATAACCCAATTTGACCCTTTTACCAAACAACCCTTTAAGTAAAACTGTTTTGATTTTTATAAGGGAAAAGACCAAATTAAGATCAAATATTGAAAACAGATTTTTATTTAAGATCATGAAGAAATAAAAAGCAAAAATCAACCTAAGTTAAACACTAGAAATAAGCTAATTACCATAAGCTATTTTTTTTTGGATTTTTGAGACTTTTAAGTGAAAACTGATAGATTATTTCCTAACTGAATTCAAACTACAAAAAAATATACAAAGCAATGCTAACCAACAATAAGCAAAAAAAAATGATAACTAAGCACTAGATAAGCAGTTTAACCTACGTTTGACTAACGTTGACTTTTTGACTTTTTACCAATTTTTACCATATGATCAGAAGAACACTATAATATACTTAACTAAGCTTTAATAAGCTCATAGAGGCTTATTTGAACAGAAATTACAACTTAAAACATCACAACGACCAAGAACAATTTTGGCGGGAAAATTGGTTAAACGATTAAACTTGGAATTGATTTAATAAAACACTTAAATTACATCTTAATTAACTTATTCAATTCAGAAATTACAAAACCAGCAAGGTTTTTACATAAAACTATGAATTCGACTTGAAAATTAAACTTACACTACTCCTAAATTAAATTAAAATCTACTACTCTCTTTTCTCTGTCTTGGAGCTCTCTTATACCTCAAATATCTTCCAAAGGACCCTCTCAGTGAATCCCAGCTCTTGGTTGTCATCCATTAATCCCAATCGTCCAAGTGTAAATTTTGCGCTAAAAGGTCTTTGAGCAGGTTTTAACAATTAAGGAATTTTGGGAGGTTATGTAAGGTGGAGGGGTGAGCTGGGGGGATAAGGTGGAAGGGTGAGGTGGTAGCAGGTGGCCAAAACCATGGTGGTTTTGTGACTCAGTGTGTGGGAGAGAAGGAGGGAAAAGGAAAACGGGGTAGTGGGTTTGACCAGGGAGTTGACCCGGTTTTATTATTTAAGGTTGGTTTGGGTCGGGTTTGGGCTTTGGGTTTAGTTTAAGTGGGTTGAGGGTTTTGGGATTTTAATAAAAGGGTTGGGTAATGGTTTGGGTTTATTTTTAGTTTAGGGTAAAAGTTTGATCCGGTTATAAGATTTAATCACAAGGACCAAATTGTAACTTTTGGATTTTTAGGGGGCAGAAATGATAATTTTCCAAAGTTTATTACAAAGGCCATTCATGCCAAGTTTGATAACCCAAGGACCAATATTTAATAATTTCCAAAATTAAAAATTCCCAGGGACCAAATGTGTTAGGTTTCAAAGTTGAGGGACCTGATTTGCCAATTTTCCAAACTTATGATCCAAGGGTATTTCTTGCCAAGTTTCATTTACCAAAGGACCCTGAATGTTAATTTTCCAATTTTAAATATCCAGGGGTATTTTATGTCAATTTTGAAACTCGAGGGACTAGCTTTGCCAATTATGCAAACATTGATTGTTTTTCAATTGTTTTCAATCCTTTTGCATTTGAAATACACAAAAACACATTTCAATGATATTTGTAACATTTATATAGTTATTTGTGTGCTTTTGGTCATTTTTGTGGGTTTAAACAATATAAAATATATGTGTATTTAGACACATATCATGGACCCTTCTTTATCAACAAGCCAACACTCTCGACGCTCACACTAAACAGTTGGAAGGATTACAACCATTACGCTTTGAATGGTACGACCGTAATATCGACACTCTGTTTAGAAGGGCTGACGCCGAAAGACGAGTAGTGTTTGATTTGAGAGTAAAGGTTGACAAGATGAAAAATACTTACAATCATAAATTTAGGGGTGTCTGTAGGGTCGGGTCAACCCGACCCGAACCCGAACCCGATCGGGTCGGGTCTAATCGGGTCGGGTCTAATCGGGTCAAAAAATCTAGTCGGGTTGATTTGACCCGAACCCGATAACCCGATAGTGTTATCGGGTCGGGTTCGGGTTAAATAAAAAATATTATCGGGTTATCGGGTCAACCCGATAAGACCCGACAATTTTAATTATTAGATCTTTATTTATGATCCATTTTACTTTGTCATCTTGTGCTTGCATACCAACATTACCATGCCTGCATAGTCAACTGTGAAAAGATTGTTACATGATGCATTGGAATGGATTAGTTTGTTAAGATAGTAAGATACATATCTGATATACATGTGCAGGATTAGCTGCTTACATATTCACAAACAGTATTAAGCGTTCATGGCGTGTGTCTGAAGCTCTTGAATATGGTATTGTTGGAGTCAATGAGGGATTGGTTTCTACAGAGGTATTTATCTGTTGTCCACAAAGTTGTAGAATATCTGTATATCAAATTGTTTTATGCATATATGCATCACGTACAGGTGGCTCCTTTTGGAGGTTTCAAGCAGTCTGGTTTAGGACGTGAAGGCTCCAAATATGGATTGGACGAGTATCTTGAGGCAAGTACCAAAACACCTAATGTTACTGTCTTGTGAAATGAACTGTGAAATTCTAATTACACTAGTTATGTAGAATTTCCTGAATAGAACGTGCCATGAATTATGCCAAAACACGGGTGTAATAGTTTATTAATCTTTTGCAGATCAAGTACGTTTGTATGGGAAATATGGGTCTGGAGAGGGACCAAGTTATAGCTTCATTCTGGATAAAATTGGTCAACACAATTTGTGAAGGCTTGAAATTGTTGCATATTTTCATCTTCATCATGCTTTTGTCGTTGATATGTTTATCTTAGTTGTTATTTTAGCTTTGCATATGTGAAAGGAGTATGCTGGACAAGAGCTGCAGGTTATCAGTTTTTGTATGTATGTGTTATTGCTAAGCACGGTAAGAATCGGATGCATCTGATATGTACCAAACGAAATTTGCAACTGTTTATTTACTGCAGCTGTAGATTTAAGAGGCTGCCTTTGGTCACCAAAGGTAGGGCATAAGTTTTTAGCTGATAAGGAAACATTTACAACATACTTCTAGACCATGACATTTACTATCGGGTCACCCGATAACCCGAATCACCCGACCCGACATAACCCGACCCGACTACCACCCGAACCCGATAACCCGAATCCTTATCGGGTCGGGTGTCGGGTGAGTTTTTAAAAAATCCAAACCCGACTCAACCCGACCCGACAGACCCGATAACCCGACAACCCGACCCGATAACACCCCTACTTACAATCATAAATTTAGAAGCCTAGATTCCAGGATCCGCTGTTCGAGAAGAGAGCACTGTGAAATACATGGTAGAGTGGAAGACATTGAGAGAACCCTGTGGATAGCCAGCGAAACGGCAAGAAACCATGATCAGAAGATTTTCACCCTAGAAGCCATACTGGACAATCAAATAAGGATGTACCAGGAACTTCAGGAACGCTTCTTAGAAATAGAAATTGCACAACTGAAACTTGAGACTGAAGTTAAGCATCTACGTCAAGGACGTAACTGATCTTAAAGTCACATGTATCGTTGCTGTAACCCAAATAGTATTTGGTTAGTATTTCCTGTATTTTCTAAATATGCCTGAAACTTTCGGAGTTGTAATCAACCTATAAATCTATAACAATCTACTTTTGTTATATATTTTCTGTTGTGAACAAACTCATTCTATTATGTCTTACTATGATGCTGTGCATACATGTAACGACTTCTCATGACCTTATACAAAATCTCACCATTTGTTACTATTCTTAATGGATAAATGGCCCCACATAAACCAAACCATACTTAGAACAACATACATATCACTTCCCTTCTTTCCAAACCTAGGAAACCGACCAACTTGTAGCACAATAAACAACAGAAACTAGGATCACTATTGCCAACAAAGGACCAAACCCTTATACTAGAGACAGAAAATCCTTGACCGACCACATACAACATTAATAAAAGACCTTGTATTAATTGTTTTATAAAAACAATCAATCAAGTTATTAATATCATGATATTCTCAGTAATTATAACTAGACTTAACAAGACATTACTTAAGATTATTACTCCTTATACCTACTAGGCTATAGCCATAGAACCCTCTAAGAAAAATTTCGGAAGAAAACTTAATGAATGAAGAGAAAGTTGCTGAATTCCATTTTTTGTAAATGGATTGGTTATTCCTTAGCAGAATTATACCAGGAGTTAATCATTTATCTACGATGTTAATCAGACACATCGTAATTTATTGATTCTCAAACTGGATATAACTTCGCATTGTGACCACTTGTTAGTATTAATATGTAATTATTCTAACATGGTCATTACGGGAATTCTGAAATTCATGTTTCTTGTGATATTGCTAGAAGGAAGTCAGCATGAAAAATACCAATATTCCACTAATGACTCCTGAAGATATCCAAAAGTTGGTAATCAACCCCATTGCAGCAGTACTTGAAGTGACTACAGTAGCTCACCTGAGTAGCAACAATATGGCCACAGGAGAAAAGAAGACGGCTGTTTCTTGTAAACATACCCCTGAAAGTTTCACGGGGTGTAGGCCAGCTCACCATAAGGGCCCAGACAGAAAAATTAAACCTAACATCAAGCATGCCCTAGGAATTAAGCGTAGTGTTAAATTTAAGAAAAATAACTAAAAGCAAAAACTCAATGATAGAAAAACCATCATCCCCACCTACTACAAGTACAATAATGACCTCCACCACCAACTAGCGATCAGATAGAAAACTAGTAGAGGTTGCATCGCCACGCTTGCTAATGGAAATGGTTATCTTGGGAAGTTACCTCCATGTCAAAAATGCAAGTTGCATCACAATGGATATTGTTTTGTCAAGTGTGGAAAATGCCAGAAAATGGGTCACCAGACAAGAGACTGCAGAGCCATGGATAAAAAGGAACAAGCATCGGCTGTAGTATGCTACGGATGTGGTGGAAATGGACACTACAAGAATCAGTGCCCAAACTTCAATCCCAATTGGAAAACCAAGACTAGTGAAAAAGAATGAGAACTCGATATCAATGTTCGAACAGAAGATAAATCCCTGTAGTAGATAAATAAATTGAGGTCTAGAATTCCTTAAGTTGTATTTCCTTTCAAATCTCTACCTTAGTTACGATGGATGTAACCTAAGAATAATAAACTACCTTTCTAAGCCTTCATCTTGTAATATTTCCGTAATAATCACGATCTGCGTTTAGTTTCAAAACCTATTCTATTCCTCTTTACCCTGTCCATAGACATTACATAGCAATACACTGTTATACCATTAGGAAATTTGGTGAATACTATTTCTTACCGAACAGTAGACTATCACTACCCTATAGGATCCTTAGACGAACCCTAGGAGTTATTTCGAGGATATCCCATTAATACCCTAGGAAATCTCTAACTTATCACTGTAATGTGGACTAAAACTTTCTTATCTCTTTTAAAAATAATCATGAAGTTATTTTACAGAAACAAAACGTTGAACACCATCTAAAACTTCTTGAAGAAATATAAGTACCATTATAACTGAGCCAAATATCACATTATTTGATCCTCAATTATACATAGCCTGATCAACTATGTATAATTTAGGAAGAATCATGTAGTAAATTGGACAGTTATTTTTTCAGATTTTCTAATAACAATTTTCATTCAAAAGAAAAATATTGAAACAAAATAAAATATCACTTTTTAATTTAATACAATAAATGTCTACACCTACTACCCATTACCTCTAAGATAGGAAGTCAACAAAAATTATGGATAGAAAACCCTAAGAATTCACAAGGAATTATAGCAAACACAAATAGTACAAATTTTATTAGAAACCCCGAAATAGATGAAATGGAACAATAAATGAAGAAAACCTGAACGGATAAACAATAATTCAAGCCTTTTTGAAGCTCGAAAAAAGCCGGAAAACTGTAAATGAAGCTTACATCACCTAACCTAAAAGGATTTGTGCATAGCGAAATAATTAGAAACGGAAGTACTAAGGTTACAATGATTACAAGATAAGGAATAGAATCACTAATAGGTTGACCCGCCATGACAACGAGTGTAAGATCCTGCGAAAAACCCTTGTAATCAATCTTAATGATTAATGATAATCTCGTATTACCATTTACTAACGCCCATTTTTGCTAGAAATTTAAACTTTCTATTATTACTTATTAATATCCCGATGCATTATATATATTGTATACGCCGTACTCGAGATAACACTTTGGTTGCAACAACACATTTTCACAATTACAAGTGATCATACTCACCTAGATAGTACACTACACTTAACAAGAATTACTATCATCAAATATACTTAACTAAATTCTAGTACACTTAACTAAATAAACTCTCTAATAAACTTATATTACAACTAACAAAACTTAAATGTTCGGCCCATCAAATCCATTCGACCCAAACGGATTACACAAGCCCAATCATTACACCACTCATTTTTATTTGCTTTCCCTTGCTTCTTCTTTAGACCCGATCGATATGCCTCTCAAAATAAAACCCACTTGCATTCTTAAATATCGAACATGACTTTCATTTATTTTTACACATTCAAATACACCACTTAACTAACTACTATGATACAACAGCCCAGCTAGAGATATCAAGTAATAGCACGATGACGAAACTCGTTTTGGTTGTTACACCCGTATCCCGATAAGGTACTAGTTATGTAAATAATATATATTGTATATTATAAGTCTTGTGATATTAGTTAGCTAAATAAGTAAATATGTGGTCATTATAAAAAGAATGAAACTAGATGGGCTAAAATCGCCATATGATCAAAGTTTAGTAGTTAAATATCTAATTCCTAGATTATTTGGGAATTGTCTAGAAAAATTGAGAGTGTTGAAGGTGAGTAGCTTAAGGCCGGTCCAGGAAAAGAAAAAGGAGGGAAAAAAACTCCATTCTCATCTTCAAGCTATTTAATCTTCTTCAAGAGTTGCAAATCACTAGAGAACCCTTAATTGTAATCTCTCCAACAAGTAAGTGTTCTTCCCCAAATTTATAAAATTAGGGTTCATGTTGTAATAGTTGATCATAATGAGCAAAGGTTGGTGATCCATGATTTGGTTATGTAATTAGTCTCTAATTAAAGATGATTGTGATATAGGAATCAAGTAAGAAGTGGGGAAGCTATTGTTAGTGTGGTGATTGTGCTTGAGAATCAAGGTAAGTACATTGGTTATAACATGTCTTGTTTAGCTTTATCATATTTTGGTATGATAATGTTTATTGTGTTAGCTTTATCATGTTTGTTTACATGATAATGGTGAAGTATAGGGTATAGGGTGCGTTAGCTAGTATGGATCCATCACTAGATTTAGTTTAGTTAGTCGTTGGGCTAACTATGGGAAGAAGTTCAACCTTACGGGTTGATTGTGTGAAGTTCAACCTTATGGGTTGATTGTGTTAAGGTCGACTATGTCGGCGTGAGGTAAGTGCCCCTATATCGCTAGCTTAACTAGTGGTTAGACTAGTTATGGTTATGTTATGATTTTATATCATACATTGTTAGCTTGTTATTGCCATGTACTTACTAAGCGTTTCGCTTACGTGTTTAGTTGTGATGTTTTTCTTTATAGGTACCGAAGGATCTAGCAAAGGTAAAGAAAAGATTTAAGTGATTATGTAGTAGAAGTTCATACTAGAAGAAGTTGTAGTAGAAGACCGTTCTTTTGGACCAAGCATATTGAAGTTGGAAGCCCCCGACGTGTCTTTTCGTGTTTTGGGTATATTTCCTTTCATATGGTCATTTTGTCATTTAGCGGTCTTGTCGTCGTTCATGATCATCGTTTAAGTTGGGTCGTTGGACAAGTTTATGTAAATGTCAAGAAGTCCTTTGTTATGTGAATATGGTAGTAATTAGAAGGGTGTTTGGCATTTAGCCAAACTCACCCATTTTGGGAAGTTACGGGTCAAGACTTTGTACTAACAACTTTGCAATATATTAGAAATGTCAAGTCATGAATGAGTTTAAAGAGTTATGTAGTGAATAAGGGTTATGGGTAAAAAGTGTGTAGTTGAAATGGTATTTAAGGGGGTGTTTGGTATAAACGGGTTCTCACCCATTTTGGAAGGCTACGGGTCAAAATCTTCTAGTAACAACTTTGTAAGATATTAGGAACGTCAAGTTATGTTTGTGTTTAAATGGTCATGTTGTGGTTAAGTGTTATGGGTGAATTGGTGTCAAAATATTTGGGTGTTTTGCTGTCAAAAACTGCAGTTTTGTTCTTGATGACCACCTTGACACCGTCACCCTTTAAACACCAAAAAATTCTCTGGCCTATCAAGGCTTAACAGTTTTGTTCATGATGGCCTTCTTGACGGCGTCCCCTTTTAATTGTCCAAAAACTTTCTGGCCCGTCAAGGTCTGACGGCGTCACCATTTTTCTGACGGCGTCACGTTTATCAGGGCAGTTTTCGAAAAATCATATCTTTTAATCCGTAAGTCGAAATGGGTCGTATGACCTATCGTTTTGAAGCTATTTGAGTCTACTTTCATCTAAAAATAGCCTCAATGGCTGAATGTGTGCTGATTTTTGTCAGCTCGTAAAAGAGTAACCGGATGTCAGTTTCTGGGCGTGTTTTTGCGCGAAATTTTCACGTTTTTGGTCGTTTTTGGTCACGGGGCGTTACAAACTCGTTTTGGTTGTCCTATACTAGACCCATGCATATATTTATAAAAGTCAAAACCATACCACTTCGCATTCCACTTGATCCTATGACATCCCAACCATATTTCTAACATATTCTAATCCTTCAAAAGAAAACGAAATCTCAGTAACAACATATAACTCGTGCTATTAACAAAATGGAAACCGAATATAAGCAAGCTTCCAAGAACTAAAATCCAAAGCTCCAACTACCCATTCTCAACACCACACTCAAACTAAGATGACAATATACAAGTGTCCTATAGACACAGTGCTTCAATCATTTGGTCAATAAGTCAATGGAATGTAGAAGATATTTTGCCTATAAAATGAAACCATTCATTTGACCCACTTTCCTTTCCTATCACCCATCATTTTCTTTCACAATCAAATACATTCCTTAAAAAGTCAAATAACTTTCTGTCGTGAAGATTGGAAACAAATTTAGTAGAAGCATAGGCGTATAAAGTCTTCGAGTCCACTGCTTTTCTTGTGTCCCATTCGAACAACCCACTTTCCTTCACCACCTTTAGGAAGGCACTGTAAGTATCTTGTAACCTCTTGTTTTCTATTTCATGCACACGACCCACCCATGCATACTTCATTACAATCGAAAGTATCATGCATGCATTGTTTCCTTCATTCGAACGTAACTATTTTATTTTATACGTACCACACAGTTACAAACTCTTCTCACATTTAATATATGAGCACGCCACACCTTATTCTGTTTAGCACTAGATCGAACATAGTGACTCTTCATTAATTTACACGCATTATTTTACTTGGACATGTACACATTCATTCCATGCAAACCTATATGTCACGCTATAAACAAATTAGGTAAAAGCTAAAACATGCTAATTATTTCATACGAATGAAAACAGTCCCAAGAGGTCTCCAAAATAACTCCATATCTCACTAAATAATTTAACGACCATGTTCTCTCGTTACACGACCTAATACACCACGTAAATACCTACACTTTTCATTTAAATAACTCTTAATCACACTCAAGTTTCGACCTTTAAAATGAGCTATCTTAACTACTACTCGATCGGACCTTGAAGAAACAAACGAAAATCTAACTAAGTATTTCAACCAAGAATAACCCCTCGACATAGCCAACTCGTGGCATGTTTACTTCGAATCCATGAAAATAACACATATGTATTGTTACGTCGCTCGATAGTACACTTGGGAAACAACATTTTTCATATTCTAAGATCCCACTCAAAATTTCATTTCGACACTTAGAATAAACCCTTTCGAGTGCTACTCGACTAGTGTAAAAGACTTAGAAAATAATAGACCTTTTGAACACCAAAACTATGCGACATGACTATAAACCTTAAATATATTTTCGAATCTAAAAACACAACACCTAGATATTTTGGTACCGCTCGATAGCACACCTAGCAAACTATATTTTTCATGTCTTAAATTCGACCTCATAAGCTCACGAACACGCTCAAAATAAACCCTTTTGAATCGACCCTCGAATACCTATGACATATTTTCAGAAAATGTAATTTTAACATTTCCGAAATGGGTTAAACCAAGGCCCAATAAGAGATAGTGATAAACCAGCCCATCCAGCCCAAATGAAATATTTTTAGAATCCTAAAAATAGCCCAAGTTCAAGCCCAAAACAGTTTACACGCCCTCGCCTCTAAAACTCTTAACGGGCCTTGTTCTAAATCGTTGAATGGCCCAATAACGCAAAAATAATTTATTTTCTGAAACAATAAATTGAAATAAGTTAAAATAAGCTTAAGAAAGTTATAGAAATTTTCAGAATATTTTTCCCGTCATTTTTATGCAAAAAGGACTAAAAATGTAACGCAACTTAACCGAAAAGGACCAAAACTGCCAAGCTGTGAAACCTAGGGACTGAAGCTGTGAAAACAGTTTGTAGAGGACTTAAATTGACATACCATTGAACTTCAAGCTTTATATGGACATCTGGACAATTATTGGACTATTATTGGACTATGGACTGGACAAGGACTAACGACGTAACGTAAACCACGGTTAGGGTAGAAAATGTAAAATCTGGAAAGAACAAGAACAAACTGTTATAACTTGTCATTCTTATCTTATTTTTCATTTTTGCATCATATCTTTACTTCATATGCATATTCGCATCATAATTACATATTAGTTAATAGCGTTAGAAATATTTCATGTTAATATTTCATATAAACTCATTTACTCTTTGAAGATATGATATTACGAAAGCACAAGCACTATAATCATATAACATCTTCACTCTCAACGATTAGATCGTTGTATATCATTAGTTAATCATCATCCACCATTCATACACACACATCACTAGAAAATTAGCCAGATTCTCAGTTATTTATATATTCACCAGGTTCTATATCGAAGTTGTTATAATCACCTCTGAGTATATTTTCACCATCACCAGTAACGCATAAGGTGAGTCATGGCCTCACTTTTAAACTCTTTATACTTTTTAAACTCCGTGAGGGGGATACATGCTATAAACAAATCACAAGTATTTTTCTGTATGCTACCTGACTTGATATATGCCTAAGTTACCATATTGCCACAAGACCCTTTATCATGAGCCATTAATCACTGCGGTGAATGCGAATATAATGAATAGATCTATTAGAGGCTGACGACCTATCCCACTAATACTGTGACGGAATGCTTTTTGCTAGTCGTATTAGTCGCGATGCATTATATTTGAGAGAAATAGGAATTGGCAAAATCACCTATTACACGAGGGCAAAACTTTCATCATTAATTTGGTGGACACCTCCGTTTATGCGGTACTTTGTTAACGTTTGCATGTCATGAGACTTAGGGCAATATATGAACTGCGATATCAATTTCTAAACTAATTGTATCTTCAATACAATCTTACTTGTGAATCGAACTGAAATTTAAATTACAAACTCCATGATTTCACTCAACATTATGTTGACTTTTAAGCATGTATCTCAGGGAACTAGAGGAGCAAGGCAAGGCATGAAGCAGGCGCACCCTATCCTAAATAAATGGTGTAAAATAAAGTTGTAATTCAGTTAAAATGATGTTTCTTTGGAGAAACCTTAGTACTCTGATGTAACGCTTTGTAACTGAATTAGTATTATGGACCTATGTAAATTAAAAATGCCATCTCAGGCTGTCTTTCTATGATTTTGTTTTCGATCCTCACAGTAACACCCAAATAAATCTTCCGCTGCTATGTTTAAAAATTTGGGGGTGTTACAACGAGGACCGCCACCAACAACACAACAGCTAGAGCCACGACGGGATGAATTACCTTGACTATCCTGTGCAATAGATACCATGAGACTAGATATTAGGCATAAGAACAAATAAGTTTTATTTCACTAAGGATTTCATAGAAAAACAACCATTACCCCCATATCTTGTCTACACCAATAGCGAGAACCACGATAGGCATAAGGACCGATAGGACACAAACCAAGAATGCATAATCTTCGTTAGGAACGTAAGCCAAATAGGAAACCGCAAGAACCACATAAACGATTGCTAGGAATGTTATAAGGTGCGGCATTTTGAGGTTTTTATGAGAGAATTTAGTGGTGAAAGAATGAAGATTAAAAATGGGGTATTTAAAGGAGAAAACTAGCCGTTGGAATCACTGTACACGACCGTTATATGTTACTGTTCATAGGCGTTATTTTACTGTTCATAGACGTTATAGATTACTATTCCTGACCGTTGGAAAAGTACTATTCACAGCCCTTGGATTTATTAGGTGGCAAAACATTCAAATTTATTTCACCTAGTAGGAATAAAACTGACAAAACTACGTTCCCTTAAGTATCGAATGGAAATTCCTAGACGAACCCTTTAGGTTAAAGATATAAACAAGAACTAGCAGTGAGACGATATTATTGGATTTAAATGACATAAGGACAAGATAATATTTTATATAATATTATTTTTAAACTTGAGGCATTTTAAGCATATCAAACTCACATCACCAATCAAATCGTTGTACGATTTTATCATTTCCATTTTCACATTCACTATCTGAAATAGGTTAGAAATCTAAGCCCAACTCTTTCTATACTTCACTTTTCCCAACCTCTCAACCAACATAGATTGAATCTCGGGACGAGATTCCCTCAACTGGGGGATACTGTAACCACTGGTAAAATTTCACCTTATAATAAACTGTACTTATCCTTTTCTACGTATAATTTTTTTTTATTGTCTGATCATAGCTACTATCTCATGTGACGTAGCTCACATCCTTGATAAACGTGCTCGCATGCAACCCAACCTTAACTTGTTTAATGTTTATGCATATAAACATTTTCACATGACAACTATAAAACTTTAAGATATCTCATTTGACCACTTTACGTTAATTCGTTAACGTACGTATAAACTAAACGTTCCTTATCAAATAGAGTTTCTATAAAACCCTAAACTATTATAACCACAGGTGTAAGTAACAAAACCCTAAAAATACTAAAGTACAACTCATTCAACTAAAGTACAAGCAGCTAAAGCCCAGAAACCCTAATTCTGTTTTAACTCCCAATAAAACCCTAATTTCATAAAACTATGATTTTATGTAATAAAATCACAAACCATAAATAATATATATATATATTATATATATATATATATATATATATATATATTATATATATATATCACAAACCATATATATATAATATATATATTATATATATATATATAAAATATGAATGTACAAGTCTTTCAAAGGTACAAGTCTTTTAAGCATAAAAAACATAAATATTCATATAAATCCCATTATAACCTTAAAAATAATTATTTTAAAGCATATTGTGGAACAACTTCATGCACAAAATTTTAAAATAAATTTATTAGACTTACTAATTATTTGTACAAGCCCTTAAACCTAATATACAACCACCCAATGCACAAAATCTAAAAATCTCAATTATATACATTTAAACCTAATAAACTTAACATATAATTTATATAATTTAACCAAACATTAAATATATATTTTCTATATTTCTAAACCTCTAGTACAACTCCATTAAGCTCAAGATACAACCTTATAAAGCATAACATGAATTCCATTCCCTTATACATGTAATTCGACATGTATATAATTAAATAAACCCTAACTATTTTTCTAACTAATAAAATACTTAAACATAACCTTACCTTAAATTTGTTACTTCCATAAACCCTAAGTACAATATGAAATAGCCCATGTACAACTCTTCAATGCCATTCGATCCTATGTTTCTACCCTAGTTCGATTCCTAGTAAATTCCAACAAAACTAGTTTCTCATTAAACCTAAGTAAACTCTACACCATATACTACCTCCTACACATCAACATATCTTCCTTAATTAATATAGTTGGTCACTTGTATGGTTTGTAAACAAAACACATCATCACCTCCCAAACACCCCACGACACCCCCCCCCCCTCCATCCATTTGTCTTCAAAAATCTTCAACCACATCACCTTGTCTCCTTCTTAACCCAACATGATGACATAAACCCTTTAGAAACCCTAATCTATTTTCCCTCTATAAATACCAACACTAAACGCCCCTATTTCTTCACACATCACTCGAACACACCAAAACACAGCCACATCCATTTAACTGCTGAATCTATGGCCTACATATAATATAAGAAAGGTCTTAAGAAGGTCTAAGGAAGAAGGAGAGCCAATGGAGATCGATCCCTAAACCAATTCGCCACATATATATATCATATTCGAACCTATAGCTAAGTAAGTATACCAACCCTTTTCATTTCTTTTTATACACTTTAAATACACATAAAAACAGTATTACATAAGCTCTAATAGCTAATCATATTAAAAACCATGTGATAATTATTTTTCTTTTCTTTCTTTTGTTCGAACACAACCCAAACGCACCCTAATTAGATTGCAAAACAAATCAAGAAACCTTAAAGTCATTAAAGATAGATTAAATATGTTCAATATCATGTTAACATGCATTGAAAATCAGTTAGAACCTCAAAATATCGAAAACCCAATCGGTTTTCCTTTTTCTGTTTTCTGTCACAAACCACCTCTAGGTCGCCAACTTTGGACCACCTAGGTAACTAATTTTAGGAAAAAGAACGTTGTAAAAAGATTAAGTATTCACAAAGATATCCGCGTTTGATTCTGCCCCATTTATGCCCAGTCGAACATATATAAATAAATTGGTTCGAGCTTAAAAGCTCGAATCACAAGCCCATAATTTGTAAATAAGCTGTTTATAAGATGATAATAAGGTGTATAAAGGAGTCGTAAAAAGTTTCGCCTTTTCCCGTAACTTATAACGTATTTTATCAAAATAAGGACGTCGGGTGTAACGACTTGGGAGTCTCAAGGGTATTTTCTGCCAAAGCACTAATTAGTTTTATAACTTGGACTTAGGTTGTTGTCGACATGCAGCTCAGGGGTAAAAAGTGTCATTTTTGAAACTATAAGGTAGAAACTGTCATTTGACCAAATTTGAGAGGTAAACATTGTTGTTTTCCAAAAGTTCAAGGGTAAAAATTGTCATTTTATGAAAGTTCAGGTGTATAAACTGTCAATATATGAAACTATAAGGTAAAAAGTGTAACTTTAAATAATTATTAATATTAATATATTCTAATTAAAAAAATAAAAATTAAGAAACTAAATATGTTTATTTCGATAACAAACGAACAAGATATATTTAACAAACAAACGAACGAACGGAAACATAAAAATGAACAATAAGATAAAATCTTATCCAACTTTTGAAGAGACTTCATGTTGTCTCATTTTAACATATAATCGTCAAACTTTTCCTTTTTGTTTTTTAGAATTCATGTTGTCTCATAACATATAATCGTCAAACAAAACGTTACGGAACGAACTCTAAAAACTTATATATATTCGAATACGATTACTGAAACTTGACATAACGAACCAGGTTGCGTGCCGGAGACGTTTATCAACTCTAATTAACTTTGTTTTCCATTCAGACTGTCAAGGTGAGTTCATAATCCCACTTTTCTTTATATGTTTTCTAAACTTGTGGGGGGATACATGCTACCAAACCAAACACAAGTATTTTTCCTGATTGTTATTGCACTAAGTTAATTGTCGCCTATTTTTATTTATATTTAAAAAGTCTTTTGTATCATGCACCATTAGTCAGCTGCTGGGTGAGCGCGAATATAGTGAATAGATCTATTGGCCTGACGACCCATTTTTACTAGTCGGATGGATATCTTTGTGGTAGCCGGTTAGACGGATGCATTATATTTGAAATCTAAACTTGGGGGCAAACCACTTTCATTTTTATTATGTTAGTGAGACTGGAAACTGTCAATGCATTGCGTGTCATGAGGTTTAGTGCAATATACCGAACTGTGATATAACTGATTTTTCTTTATTTAGCTTGTGTTTAAACTGATATTAACTTTAAACGCTATGAATTCACTCAACCTTTGTGTTGACTTTTTAGCATGTTTATCTCAGGTAACTAGAAGCTTGGTTTGACACGGAGTGGCAGTGGACTTTCTTTTTATAATAAGAGTGTCCGCTTTGTTATCATTCAACAAATAATGTAACTTTCATAACATATTTCCGAACTTCCCTCTGGGACCTCTATATGTAACTCTGATTTAAATAAATGAATGATAACAATTTTATTTAAAACGTCTCTTTTTGAGTCGTTTTCTATTTTTATGACTGTGATACTTGAAGTAACACCCCAACTCATATTCCGCTGCGTATATCGAAAACGGGGGTGTTACAAAATTAACTATTGAAGCACATACCAAATACATAGTCATAATCAAAACTTCTCACAAAGATAATAGTCCAAGTGAGTCTAATTTATCTTAAAACCTAACCCTATTTCAAAGTAATATAAATAAGACACGCCTAGTATCAAGTTTACCCTAATCCTCCTCACCCTTGCAGCCACCAACACCTCATTTGCAAAAAAGAAAAAGAAAAAAACGCAACTGCCTAATTTATCCATCTCATTTCTTCTTACTTTATATGCTGATAACCGAACTCCAACACAAACACTTTATCTTGTTCTTTTAATTCTTTCTTTCGAATCATGAAGTGGGTTTTCTGCCGTTTCTAACCATGTAGATAAAGATTAGTTTTTGTTTTAGTATATAAAGATCGATGAAAGGTGTAGTTAGATCTTTAAAGATCTATAATCCGTTGTAACAATACACAAGAGATATTGTCTTTAATTTTCGAGTGTTGTTACTGTGAGAAGATGGGTTTGAGATTGTGGTAGTTTTTTTAGTAACACAAAGGGAAAGTTCTAGTGAGGTGTGGAAAGGTCGATCGTTTATTAAAAATGAAAACTGTAAAACGTCGTCGTTAGATAAGATAACTAAAGTGAAAGTCAAACGACACCTTTTTCGCATTGACTAAGAATAAAACGCCCCAAAACGGCAATTTTCGCCAAAACGACGTCGTTTTTAATGTGAGGGTTGCAGCAAGGGAGAGTTAGTACGAACCCAAGACTTATAGTTATCATGTGCCTTTCACTAAAATTATAGAAATTTGTAACACAACAAAAACAAAAGGTTTATGACATAATTTTACATTACGGATGTGGTAGTGCATGGTGTTGCGCATGTAGGGTTCAATGGAGACAAACACACATGGGAGAGGCTTTCGGCATAATATTGACGGAGAGATGTATATGTACCAACTTTTATAACAGGGATATAAACCGTAAAGATGGTCAAAAGGATGTATTTTTCTTCATTTTAACATAACTCTAAGAGCAAGGGGTATGGTCACGCAAAACCAGCGCCATTCCGATGTGTCAGCCACAACGGCGCCGTTATTGCAGCTAGGGGTGTCAATAGGGCCGGGTTGACCCAACCTGAACCCGATAAGGCTTGTAGGTTCGGGTCTAATCGGGTTTGAAAAGCTTATCGGGTTAGTTTGACCCGAACCAGATAACCCGATATTATTATATACTTTCTTTTTTTATAAACATTTAAACATGACTATTTTTGCATGGGATAATTCATTTACCAAAGTCCATTAGTGACTAATAGTTAATTATGTGCTACTATACCGTACACAACCTGCCACATCAAATCTATCAATGCTTTAAATCCAACGATGCTAATGTGCCAATATCAATTCATCCTCATTCATACAAAAGGTAAGTTGTTTAATTCAGTTTTATTGCTTGTTTTAGTGATAGATATTTTATGTGTTTTATTATTTAGATTTTGGATTTCTACTGTAGCATGATGCATGCATTATGGTGACTGCTACAACAATGGTTTAATGTAGTCAGATTTAGTTGCCTGCTCATACATGATACATGTTATTTCTTAGTTTCATGGTTTTGACATATTAAAAAGTTTGGTGCTACTGATCTTGAATGTGGGAAACTGGGAATAAAAGAAACAGTAAACTGGTCGTTTCCAAATGTATTCTTGTTTGTGAAGGCCAGTGAGCCTATTGGATTTGCTTGTATGTATTTCTACTTTATGCTTATAATTTAGTAATAGAGTTGCTTTCGTTTAATAAATTTATGTAGAGTTGAGCTTAAATAATAACCCGATAACCCAAATCCCTCCTGAACCCAACAACCCGAATCCGGGTTAGCTTTTTATAACCAAAACTCGAATCAACCCGATAACCCAATAAAATAAAATTGTTGGTCTCAAACAGGTAAAACGGCATGAATTATTAGTGAAAAAGTATTTTGGTGTAAGTTGACGGTGAGGTGACGAAACAGCTCAAACCTTCACACCAAACATGCCATAATTAACATAAGGTCTATTATGGTTGTACGGACAAATGCTCAACAAACTATTACTGTACACTTGCAACAACCCGAAAACCCGTAAAACCAATCGGGTCAAAAGATTATATAACAAGATAACCCGACAACTTTTTCCCCTTTTGTTCCTTTGTCCGTACCTCGATCCTTAATTCAATTAATCAAATTAAGGTATCATTTCTTCGATCCATCGTATATATCAACCCAACCAATCCTTAATTTCATCAATTTACCCTTACATAATCCCAATTTAATGAACACCTGCTTTAATTAGGGTTTTACATTAATTGATATTAGTTGCTGTAAGGTTTTATACTTTATGATTGTTTAATGGTTTTTCTAAGCTAATTTTAGCTTATTTGGGTTTTGGGTTTACTGTGATTAGCTTTTAAGGTTTAGTGATTTGATTTTTGGGAATTTGGGGTTGTAAATGATTGTTGTGTTGATGTGATTGATACCCGGAAGTTGAAATGTGATTTGTGTTTGTTTTTTAAGAGTTTTAGGTTTGGAAAGTGTTGCGTAGGTTTAGAAAGGTTGTTAATTTGAATAAAGATCAAGTCTTTTAGGTACGTGTTATATGTGTGCACTTGATTAGTTGGTAGTGTAAAGCGTTATCTGTGAAGGCGTGGAGCTTTGAAATAGAATCCGTAGGTGATATGGTATTTATAGTATTGCACTAGTTGCTTCTGATGCTAAACTAAGTACATAGTTTCTGCTCTATTGGTTTTTAGTTACATGTGATTAGTAACATAAATAAGCATCTTTTGCGTATAGCTCAGGGTCTTATGTATCTCACTCACTGTCACAAGCTATCATCACTTGGCAGCGTTTACTTTTATAGCTTGATTCTTATGTTAGGCTTTACTGCTCTAGTGCTGTGCCATCATACGTTACTGACTGTTAATGATTGCTCTCTGTAATCTGTAAGTATCTATATAACTCACAAGTGATAGTTTTGAACATACAATATATATAAAAAAATATTTCAGTTAGTCTTAATCTGAGAGGGGGATATTTATAATTGCTATGGGGGAGTGAAACGGTACTTGATTAGGAAGTGCAGGCAACTTGGTAAACTGCGTCGATGTTATTCTGAATGATTTTTTTATTTACTGTTCTAATTTTGGTATTTTTGTTGTAAAGAATCAAAACACACTACCTATCAACTAAGATTATAGGAATTTGTTTATATACTGTCTGTGAAAATTTGATCATGGTATGAAGTTAGTCAAAAGTTGATAATGAGAATGACTAGCGGTCTTAACTTATAACTAATGCTTACCTTTAGTACCATGTCCTCTTATTTTCTTCCCTAAGTTTCCCAAGTAGCTGGACTTTATATTAATACATAGACATTCTCCATACATGTTGCACGCTCGTATTCTGCCTTTACTGAAGTTTTTCAAATGCTGTTGGAATTTTGATTTTACTCAGGAAAACTGAAAGCTAAATTTGCTTACAGCTTGACTATAAAGGATAGGCATCACAATTCAAAATTTGGTGTGATTGAATGGTGATGTGTTACGAAGTATATCGTATTTAGTAGTCGACAAGATAAGATGAATTTACAGACACATATGTCAGGACAGTTCTCTGGGCAGGTGCCCAATCAAGCTGGGACATCATTATCTGGAATACCACAGCAGCAGAACATGATGCAAAACCCTGGAGGTCAGCGCAGTACTCTCAACATGGAGCCTGGATTTGTGAAGGCAAGACGTTTTATACAAGAGAGGATGTAAGTTTCTTGTTTCGCTTGGTTATATACAAACAGCTTTTGCTATTAAGTGCGCAAATTTGTTTATTTGTATACGTGTGCATGATATATCTTTGCCTTGTTTATGTCTTCCCACTTTAAATAAAACCTAAATCATGATAGATCCACTTGTTGTACGCCTGCCAAAACAAATATTGACATACTTGATGTGATTTATGTGTGTAAACGTAGACGCGTATTCATATACGTATATATATTGACTCTCGTATATATGCATCATAGATGCCATGCACTTGAGTAGTTGCTAGACCTACTTACCTTATAATCGCACTCTGCAGGCTTAGCATGTAGCATGTCAGTATTTATACTATAAACTGGACATCAAAATATGTGGATGAAAAAAATATATCAAAAAGGTAAGAAGCAATTTAAATCATAGAATAGGAATTTTGGGTGTCTTTAGCTGTAGTTATGAATTACATGGTTACATATTATATGCGTTAGACTTCATGTCCTTATGTTCATTCTACAGTGGTGGTCCTTACAAAGAAGAGAAACTTGTATAAATTATTTCCTTTTTCTTTGGTTCTTCCCTGATTTTGTGAAGCTGTTATACTCAGCCTAGAATTGTTTCTGCATAGTGTTGCCCTGAGTAGAGCATATGACTTTGTACTTAATCTTAACAAGTGATTTGAGTTACGCCTTGTGCTGACTTCACTTAATTATCCTGCTGGCTAATAGATCTGTTTTTTTTTTTTTTTTTTTTTTTTTTTTTTTTTTTTTTTTTTGTTTTATTTTTTTTTTTCTTGTGTATGCGCCCCTGTGCCATACAATATTAACATCCCATAATATTAATCATCTCCTTTTGCAGCTATGCCTTTTTAATGCAGCGACAACAGACTCAGGAGATAGCTCAGAAGAAGGTGTGGGACATTGTCAAACGCTTAGAAGAAGGCCTGTTTAAAACTGCAACCACCAAGGTTTGGTTTTCTTCTACGATTTACTCTGTGTGTATAAATCTAGGCATGGTTCTACTCTAATATTTGGAGCCTGTTCTTTTTCTCCTAGATGGAACTTTTAAAAAAATATCCACTTTTGCATTTCTATAGGATCAGTCTAGTTAATAACAGGAGACATATCCGCCAAAAATATACCTTTGGACATACTATTGAACTAGCCAAGGAAAAACATCTATTTTTGAATGATCACAATGTTAGTTATGAATGTATCTCGGTTGGTCCGGTCTTGTTTTAAAGCTTACCCTCTTCCTATTTAACTGACTGTCATTTATTGTTCTAGGAGGAATACATGAATTTAGAGACATTGGAAACTCGTTTACATATATTGATTAAACGCCTCCCCTTGAGTAATCAGAATCAACAATATCAGCAACAAGCCAATACATCTGTTCCCATGGGAACTATGATTCCAAATCCTGGCATGCCTCAAAGTGGGAACTCCAATATAATGGTTCCATCGTCTATGGATAATTCCTTTGTTGGGGCTGGTGGTGGTAATAGCATGATGTCATCTGCAGCGAACACATATGCAGGAGGTCTGACTAATGGTTATCAACAGCCGGCATCAAACTTCTCCAATAATTCAGGTGGAAACAGTATGATTTCATCAATGGGTGCACAAAGAATGGCCAGCCAAATGATACCGACACCTGGATTCACTAATAGTACTAGCACGAGTAACCAGTCTTACATGAATATGGATTCATCTAACGGTGTTGGGCTATCTAATATTGACTCCACAACGGTATCTCAACCAATGCAACAGAAGCAGCAAGTTGGTGGCCAGAACAGCCGCATATTACATAGCCTGGGCAGCCATATGGGTGGGGGGATCAGGTCTAGTATACAGCAGAAAGCTTATGCGTTTCCAAGTGGATCAATAAACAATGGTCTAGGAATCAATAATATGCCTATGATGAATGGTTCAGGAACCTCAGAAAGCTACGTGACAGCTTCTCATTATGGGAACTCTTCCCAAACGCTACCTCAACATCAGCAACAGATGTCACAAGGTACTCTTTATGCTTACATATATACGTTTGTATATATCTATTTGCCTGTTGCTGTATCTTATTATGAGGTGCTTATACTTTGCAGGTGATGGTTATGGGAGTAGCACTGCTGATTCTTCTCGATCGGGAAATATCTATGTTCCCACAACCTCTGCTACATCTATGATGAATAATCAGAACATGAACTCAGTAAGCTTGCATTCATTGCATAACACAAGCGCTCCCATGATGGTCAATCAGTCAAATTTGGTCAATCATCAACAGGTGTCAAACATAAAACCTTCAGTTGATCAATCAGAAAAGATGGATTTCCGGTCTCAGCAACCTGTTCATTTTCAGCAACCAAGTCAAAGTCAAAGTCAAATACAACAGAAGCAGCAAAGTCAGGTCTCTGACCATTTTCAATCTTCCCAGGCGATGAACCATTTTCAAGATAATTCTAGGGAAGACATATATAGTCAGTTGCATAGTCTTACACCTGGCTCTCAGGGTTTGTCTTTACCAATGACTGAAACTTCACAGCAGATGCAATTACTTCAACAAAACCAATATGTTGCTGACACTCGCAATGATTTTAGTTCATCAATAGGTGTACAACCGGGATCCGGGATGCAGGGCCAATGGAATGTAAGATCTCAAGAAGTGCCTCTCGTAACGGGCAACATGTCACAGAAAAATGTTCAAGAAGAATTTTCTCAAAGAATAGCAGGGCAAGATCAGGCTCAGAGGAACAATCATTCTTCAGAAGGATCTATAACTTATCAAAAACCCGCAAATAAATCTGTCGACCCCCCAAATTCTAACGCTACGTCTATTACTCCTAATCGAGAGTTACAGTTCAAGAATCAACAAAGATGGCTACTGTTCCTACGACATGCTCGTAAATGTGTTCACCCACCGGGAAAATGTCCAGAAATCAATTGCATCACTGCCCAAAAGCTATTGAACCATATGGAATCGTGTAATGATATCGTTCAATGTCAATATCCTCGTTGTCGTAGGACTAAGCTTTTACTAAACCACCATAGACACTGTAGGGATCCAATTTGTCCTGTTTGTGTCCCAGTAAAACGTTTCGTGCAACTGAAAGGGGCCCCACGTCCAGATTCTAGTGAATACACCAGTGGTGGTACAGTTAGAGATACAACAAAGACTATGCCATCTGTTGTTGAAACTTCCGAAGATCTGCATCCAACTTTAAAACGAATGAAGATAGAACAGCCATCACAATCACAAGCTGCAGATAATAAAAATCCCGCCATACCAGTTTCTGTCACTAATGCATCTGAACTTCAGGATCAGATTGCTGACACGAATACTCCAACAAAACCTGAGGTTAATGTGGTAAAACTGGAAGTTCCTTCAAATTCTGTGCATGAAACTCCCAAGATCAATGAGTATAAGAAAGATTTTGTGGATAATAGCAACCAGAAGCCCGAAGTGGATCCAGTTTTACCTAATATAGCCACTAGTTTCCCTAAGCAGGAGTTTGTCAAGACTGAGAAAGAGGTGGCCCTGCCTAAAGTGGAAAATGTTGCAGTTCCTGCTGAAACTTCTACTGGAACCAAGTCCGGGAAGGCAAATATTAAGGGAGTATCAATGATAGAGTTATTTACACCCGAGCAGGTTCGGGAACATATCTCTGGTCTCAGACAGTGGGTTGGCCAGGTACGGTTAACTATAGTGTCTTTGTGTCACTTGTCGTGCTTTTAAACTGATTTATATCTCCGCATTCTATAATCTAATAATTTGTTGCAGAGCAAAGCGAAAGTAGAAAAGAATCAAGCTTTGGAACACGCGATGAGTGAGAATTCTTGTCAACTATGTGCAGTTGAAAAGCTCTCTTTTGAACCACCACCTATATATTGTACACCTTGTGGTGGTCGCATCAAAAGGAATGCAATGTTCTACACTGTCGGGACTGGTGACACTCGACATTACTTCTGTGTCCCCTGCTTCAATGATGCCCGTGGAGACACTATTAATGTGGAGGGAACCAATGTTCCGAAAGCAAGATTGGAGAAAAAGAAAAATGACGAGGAGACAGAAGAATGGGTATGATCTATTAAATATTACAGTATTGTTCGAATGAGTAATTAATCATTGCCCTTTTTTTTGCAGTGGGTTCAATGTGACAAGTGTGAAGCTTGGCAACATCAAATATGTGCATTATTTAATGGCAGAAGAAATGATGGCGGGCAAGCGGAGTACACCTGTCCAAATTGTTATGTAGAAGAAGTTGAAAGAGGAGAACGGACGCCCCTGCCCCAGAGTGCTGTTCTTGGAGCTAAAGATTTACCTCGAACAATACTCAGTGATCACATAGAGAGCAGGTTGTTTGGAAAACTGAAGCAGGAGAGACTAGAGCGGGCTAAACATTACGGAAAAAGTTATGATGAGGTGATGTTAGGATCTGTATGCTGTTTGATCTAATCTAAATGACTTTTATTTGAATATGATTAGAATTCTTATTCAGTTTTTGCTATTATCAGGTTCCTGGAGCGGAAGCACTTGTTGTTAGGGTTGTATCGTCCGTGGACAAGAAATTGGAAGTTAAACAGCGATTTCTTGAGATCTTTCAAGAGGAAAATTTTCCTATTGAATTTGGGTACAAGTCCAAGGTAATTAAAAATAACAATATTTATGTTGTGTTCTACTATGTCAATCTGTATCACTAATGTTTTCTGCTATAGGTAGTCTTGTTGTTTCAGAAAATTGAAGGTGTTGAAGTATGTCTATTTGGGATGTATGTTCAAGAATTTGGAGCAGAGTGTGAGCAACCAAATCATCGACGTGTTTATCTTTCTTATCTGGATTCAGTTAAGTACTTCAGGCCTGAGATTAGGACTGTCTCAGGGGAAGCTCTCCGTACATTTGTATATCATGAAATTCTGGTAAGTTATTGAACTGCATATACTACTCCCTTTTGGTTGCTTTAATCTTGTTACGTTGAGTATGTCAACCAATTTTCTTTTATTCTGTTTTCAGATAGGTTACCTAGAATACTGCAAATTACGTGGTTTCACAAGTTGCTATATATGGGCTTGCCCTCCATTAAAGGGTGAAGATTATATCTTATATTGTCACCCTGAAATTCAGAAGACACCAAAATCTGATAAATTACGAGAATGGTGAGTTTGTGGTATTACTTGATTAATGTAATATTAGGGATTATTGTATTATTACTGATGCACTTCATGCTGTCTATCAGGTATTTGTCGATGTTAAGAAAAGCTTCAAGAGAAGATATCGTAGTTGAACTCACTAATTTATACGACCATTTCTTTGTATCTTCTGGTGAATCTAAAGCTAAGGTAACTGCAACTCGATTACCATACTTCGATGGAGACTATTGGCCTGGTGCTGCTGAGGATATAATCTATCAGCTTCGTCAAGAAGAGGAGGGAAGAAAGCAAAATAAAAGAGGACCATTAAAGAAGAGCATAACAAAAAGAGCTCTGAAAGCTTCTGGTCAGACCGATTTCTCTGGGAATGTATCGAAAGATCTGCTACTAATGCATAGGGTAATTCTCATCTTCCTCTCCCTCATCCTCATCAGTATATTTCACCTTCATTAAGTTGCCATATATGCTTTTTGCTGTTTCCATCACATGCTACGTTTGAAAGACCAAATATGACAAACAGTCAGATTGGAATACAATTGCTATTTAGTTCGGTTTCTGGACCTGAGTTGCAAAACTGAAAAACAATGATCAAATAAGTCCTTTCGGAGAACAGTCCTGGAATGATTGTTGTATTTTATCTTTCTAATTATTAGCAGGCCTCCAATAATATGTTCATCTTTTTTTCTTACACTTTTTTCTTCTTGTGTGTGGTACAGCTTGGTGACACTATTTCCCCAATGAAAGAAGATTTCATTATGGTCCACTTGCAGCATGCATGCAGTCATTGCTGTATTCTGATGGTGTCCGGAAACCGTTGGACTTGCAAACAGTGCAAAAAGTTTTATATCTGTGATAAGTAAGAACTATGATAACTTACCTTGAAAACCTGGATCCCATTTTTTTTAAGGAATTGTTTAATAGCATGATCAGTGAGACGTTGTGTTACTCTTGAATTTTTTTTCTTTTCTTGAAAAGCATGTAATTTGTGATTATGATGACTTACAGGTGTTATGAAATGGAACAAAAACGTGAGGATAGAGAGAGACATCCTGTCAATCATAGGGATAAACACCCTCTTTATCCTGTAAGTTCCTCCCTCTTTAAGAGAAACATTTATTTATAACACCTACTATAATCAGAATTTAAATTTCCATTCTAGCTTTCACCATAACATGGCTTATAAACTATGCAGATCGAAATCAATGACGTGTCAGTAGATACCACAGATAAAGACGATATTCTTGAGAGTGAGTTTTTTGACACAAGACAGGCTTTTCTCAGCCTTTGTCAAGGAAATCATTATCAGTATGATACACTTCGTCGTGCAAAACATTCCTCGATGATGGTTTTGTACCATCTTCACAATCCTACTGCTCCTGCATTTGTTACAACATGCAACAGATGTAATCTTGATATAGAAACAGGCCAAGGTTGGCGCTGTGAGGTTTGCCCTGACTATGATGTCTGCAACAGCTGCTATTACAAGGATGGAGGCATTGATCATCCTCATAAGTTGACGCATCATCCAACAATTGCTGAACGCGATGCACAAAATAAAGAAGCTCGCCAACAACGTGTTGTACAGGTATACTACCTAATGTCACTCTGTATAATATATTAAGTTCAGAAAAGTGAAGTGAAGAGTATAAGTTGGGTTAATTTTGTTGTTGCTATTGCAGCTAAGGAAAATGCTTGATCTCCTGGTCCATGCATCTCAGTGTCGGTCTCCACATTGCCAGTATCCAAATTGCCGGAAGGTTAAGGGACTTTTCCGACATGGAATACAATGCAAAGTGCGTGCATCAGGTGGCTGTGTTCTTTGCAAGAAAATGTGGTATCTCCTCCAACTACATGCCCGAGCATGTAAAGAATCTCAATGTCACGTACCACGTTGCAGGTTGGTTTATCTTTATCTTTTCTTCACATTGCGAGTTAGGGCCAGGTTGACCCACACACATTTTTTTTTTTAACTGAAGGGGTTAGCTAAGATTACTAAATAAATGTTATTACAACAATTAATTTTGAAAACCTGAATAAAAGCAATCTGGGAGGTTTTACACATTATAAGTAGACTTTTTCCTTTCAGCTATGGAAGTGGGAGGTGGTTTGATCTAATTTATATTCATTAATGTGTTTGTATGGATCATATGCAGAGATCTGAAGGAACATTTAAGAAGGCTGCAACAACAGTCTGATAGCAGGCGTAGGGCTGCTGTAATGGAGATGATGAGGCAACGTGCAGCCGAGGTTGCTGGGAGCAGTTGAAGAAAAGCTTGTAAATATATTTAATCTTTATGAGAAGGCACCTGGTTTGCTTGAAGAGCTGTATGTATCATAGTGTGATTTAAAGAATTTTGAAGTGTATTTTTTAATGGGGCTGTGTCAACGGAACAAATAAGCCGCTGAGCAGCATAGGCACAAGAAGATGACGACGAAAGAAAGGAAACGGTAACAAATGAACCAAATTATCAAATTCCGGTTAGTTACCAGTGATTCTTTGATTCTTACATCATGTAATGTTGCCGTCATGGTGGCAAAGTGTATCATAGATTTCCTATATCTATTATACTAGATATTTCTCCCTTGTTTGTTGTAGTTAATCATTAAAAACAGTTTTGATGTAGATGTTTAAAGGTGCAAAGGAATCAACAGTAACCACATTGTTGTAACAGTTTCATGCACATCTTATGATTAATGTTGTATAAAGTGTATTTGTCTTGGAATTACTGTTTTCGTTTTAGCGTGCCTTCGACCATTGTTTGAGTTTGATACGAACTGATTATGGTTGATACAATCGTTTGGATTCTCATTATCTGTCACAGATACTGTTTAGCTTCATTTAACTGACATTGCCAACAACCTTGTTATGAATTTGGTTAGAATACTGCGACAATATAAATAGAAGATGAACGTTTTACTAAACGAAAGCTCTAAAACGTAACAGATTCACAATTCTCCTCTTACTGAAACTATTCTCAATCAGTCAATCTAATTGAACCGAATTCCAAAATTTGAAGGAAGTCGCGCTCATTTGATATTTTTTATGTTCGTATTGTTCCACATATTAAATATCAATTTAAAAGGTAAGATCAACTGTTAATTTAAGTGATAACTGATACTGTATCTTGCAACATGTATTGAGTTGGTAAGAATCAGATTTGGTGAGCATGAAGTAGAAACAATACAGAACATAAAATGTTATGTAAGCAATTGTTCTCCAGACGAAACAATACAAAATATGTGCAGAAGTTTCATGACTATATATGAACTGTCAGATTTATACAATTATATTAACCAGCAGCAGTATCAAAGCCCCTCAACAGTAAAACGAGGATGCAAAAGAACATTTTCATGAAGAAGGAAGAGAAGAAAGCCACGGGACCAATTTGTCATGAACCAAGTTTGGTCTATCATCATGAGGACAGTGTCCAACACCTTGTAAAACAGAAAGGCTAATATTTGGAACCTGAGATGGTAGTGATGAGAAGTATTTACCAACGGGTCCATCTAGAGGTGTAAATGTGTCTTCATCTCCCCACAGTATTAGGACGGGTATTTTTATTTGTGGCATCAATTGAACCGGGTTCGGCCCTGGTGGTCCAGTCACGATCGAGACAAAGGCATCCAGTGCTCCTTCAGCAAGTGCTGGCTCCCGGATGATCTGGTGCAAGATGAACGCTTTTGTCATCATACACGTAAAAGTAGAAAACAAAAGATATCAAGTCAATATTACCTCGACGAGATCATCATCGACAGAGTCTTTATTTCCATAAACTGATAATAAGATGTTTCTAAGGCTCTCTCTGCACAAGTTGCACAATAACAGATGTTACAATGTGGATATTTTCTGATACTAAACCCATTGTATGTGTGAAGCCAAAAAAGATGAGAACCTTTGCCTGACCCGCTCAAATAAGAATGATGCGATGGCTTTTTGCTTCAACAAGAAATCAATTAGTAGTAACAAAGGGAATACTAGCTTAATTCGCCAATCATCAACTATTGCCTTATTGTTCATGCCACCCGCACAGTTTAACAGAACAAGCCCTCGAACCAGTGAATTCTGAGCATCTATAGTTGAAGAAAATAATTTATGTTACTAGTTTGCAAGAGTTGGTTTCACCCGAATATATACTTAAATGGAAGTACATAACTGCACCTGCTGCAGCAATAACACATGCAAGACTTCCAACAGAGTTGCCTATAAGCACTGTGGGACTTTGGACGACTTCGTTTAAGAAATCCGATATCAGCTGTTATATAATTAAGTGGTGCATCATTAGATTGAATTCTGTAATTTTGAATGTGAATTTTACATAGTGATAACCAAACTTCTACCAAATCAAGAATATACCTGTGCCCATGCTTCCATGGTGTATTCAAAACCAACAGGCTTATCGGAAGCACCAAAACCAAGAAGATCTATGGCATAAACTGTACTGGTCTGAGCCAAAGTCGGGATATTCCTGGCAAGTGTTTAAAATTTAATAGACAAGTTCAAGCATATTCTAAAGCAGTCAGCAGCAAATGATCTGGACTGTTACATGAACATGCTATACGGGCACCAGAGACGGAACTTGAACGTTTTTGTTGGAGGGGCCAACTTGTAAAGTAGTTATTTTAGGGGGGCTGATATACACAACGCTGAAGTTTTTGTATTAAAAATGACTAAAACTAGGGTCAAAATATACATAGGGTCAAAAATTTTGAGGGGGCCACAACCCCCCCGGGGCCCTTTATACGTTCCGTCCCTGACGGGCACATACACAAAGCTCAAATGCCTACATGTGGGAAACCATGGTTACCAAAAAAAAAAAAAAAAAAAAAAAACAATAAACCTATTCTTTCTTTCACTTATTCCCCTATTTCCACAAATGTGTGAAGTTTCTTTTGCTAGCAAGGTTACATGAATCCACCTATTCACCAATTAGCAATCATTACTAGAACTTCGTTTTTCGTCCAGCAATTTTGAAACTTTGCGACTGTTAGTAAAAAAGCGCCCAAGCAATAACTACGTGATCACAATCACATATAAGGATATACATCATTTTACGCGGTTTAGGCAATCAATGGCCATACTAACTACTCCAACGACAACAAAACCCAATCCCGCCAGAACGGGGGGTGGGGTATATAGGATGTAAACATCACACACCTAGAAAGAACCCCCTGGCACCATATATACTACAGTAGCTAGTCCATCTTATTGATTTTCAAATTGCATAAAAAAACACAATACGTACATACACATTATCATCATATCTTAAAAACAGATAAATACCTGCGCCAGTGAGCAACAGAAGCACCAAAGCCATGCACAAGAAGCACAGGCGGAGGACTTGCCTTATCACCACCATTTTGTCCCTCATATTTCAAGTAATTAATAGTATACCCTTTCCACACCCACTTGCTACATATTCCCTTTATTTCATCAACTTCCAATGGCTCAATAAGATCATCTTCTTTTATTACCTCACCACTAGCTGCAGCAGCAGTACTTGCACACCTGCAACTCAGATTATTTATAGAGCTTATTTTACGGGGGATGCTAAGTGGGTTTAGTTTATGGTGGTGGGAAAGTATTTGTGGTGGTTGTTGGTGATGGAGGATAGCGGTTAGCTTTACCGCCACTCCCATTTTTCTTTTCTTTCTGTTTGTTTTGTTTTATTATAATATATACTAAATATGATTTTTGAACGGGGCAATTAGAAAAATCTTAGGTGGTCCGTTATTTGTTAATGTTGCATCCTATTGGTCCATCGAATGCCATTAACCCTATGAATAGGCCCAACACTGTGTAACTTGAGGCCTTGGCACTCTCTCATTCGTCAAAAGTAATTGCCACTTTTACTGTGCAACCCCGTTTTCACGTAATCACTCTGTAACACAAAGGAAAGTGTGATTATCGACCTAGAGCAGACCTAATTGTTGTACTATGCAATATCAACCATACAAGTGTAAACCAAAACTGTAATATTGCATTGTTTTTTTCATAGCAAATAAATTGCACCACCTCATCATCTCCATCTTCTTCCTGAACCTTCTTCCAATCGAACCACCCAAAAAACAGACACACCCTGAAAATCGAAAACCGAACCGACAACACAAATGCAAACACCCGTGAATCAAGTGATAGGAGAAAACCGAGGTTGTTTAAGATCAATTTTCCCGACTTATGAGGTTGTTTGGTTCAACTTATGGCTTATTCAATTCTTTTCCGATGATTGATTTCTGACCTTTGGATATATTCTCTGCTATTGTAAGTCTTTATTATGATGTGGGTTTGGTTTATAATTTTAGTTAATGAGTGATTGATTGGTTTTATTTTTCAGTTGTGGATGCATGAGTTATCTTGATGTGGGATAAGGGTGGAAAGAAGAAGACATGGACATCTGTGAACGTACTTGGTTCCACAGGTTAGTTCCGGTTTCTTGGATTAACCTTAGTTTGACTCGCGTATTCTTTCCTTGCTGTAAGATGTTTTGAAGTAACCAATTTAACAAATAGTTAATGCATAAGCTTATTTTGTAGAAAAAATGCAACAGTAACCGTCATTTATGGAATAGTTTATTTTGCCAGCTTATGGCCTTTTCTGGCATTGTGTAATCGAGGTAAGTAGCAGTTTGTGAAGTTACAATGGGTTGATGTTCTTTTTATGAACTCCATTTTTTGAATTGTTTAAATTAGATAGTGTGAATTGAGTCATGTTCAGTATAAGATTTAGGTAACTATAGTAAACTTAGGATAAACATATAATGGTTACCGATTATAACTTTTTATTTTGAGGTATTTCATCCTGTTTTCCTTTGAATTGATCAATTTAATACTTTGTTCAACCAAAATTGTATATGGTAAAATTTAGTAGTGATTTGTGACTAAAATTTATTTTGATCCTTTTACATGCCCAATCTGTATCAGTGGCGGTAAATTGCATATGGGAGGTTGGTATTTCCAAGTCGGTTGGTCGATTGCAGTCTCATAGGACAACAATCACCCGAAGGAATTTCCGTAAGATGATTTTTTTTTTTTTTTGCATTTTTTTTTTTTTTTTCAGTTTAAAATTTTTAGATTTAAATTCTATCTTTGTTATTTTTTGAGAAAATCTTACGCACTTGCTGATTTTAGGTAATAAGGAGGCTAATGTGATCTGATATATGGTTTTGAAAACAAGGATACGAGCCATCGACTTACACACTCCAAGCAATTATTTTTTCATTCTTTTGCTTATGTACACAACAAACATTGACCACACGTCTAATATGTGATCTATTTGATATTTTCTGTTGACTTAATATAATCTTGAATGTTACAATTTACTTCATAATTTTTATACTAAAAATAGTTATTACAAAAATATATAAAATAAAATAATTGCTTACTCCACAAAATATTAACATAATTCTAATAAACATGAACACGACTGCCCCACACGGCCCAACAAAAACAGGCCCATTCACAAGTAAGCGTGTCAAAATCCTCACACACTGATTTATTATTTCATTTTAAAATTTTACTCATATGTGTGCAGTTAGGAATGTCAAAATGGCCCGTGGCACTAGGCAGGGAAGACGGGTTGACAGCAAGCCTCAAGCAGCAAGCATCAACGTACCATCACCCTTTCAGCCACTGGCAATCTTCAAATACAACTTTGCCGCAATAGGCCTTAATATAAAGGAAGTTATGGTTCTATCAGGTGCATACACTATTGCGCATATTATTACAGTTAACTACCTTTTTTTTGATATCTTTGACAAAAAGACAAACGCAATACCAAACACCCCTTAAGACAAGAGGTGGGTTAATGATTAATTTAGGATTTATAGGCAATGACTAGAAATCGAAACTTTTACTACATATGCTTATACTTGATATTATTCAATTAATAAAGTTGATGCCATTGTTGATCTGTGTATGTTTGTGACTAGTTTGGCAGATGCGGCATTGGACAAAGAAAGGTTCTGGAGAGGTAGTTCCCACTCGGATATACCTTACTCTGGACACCGAAAGGTATGGTTAAGCTAACATAAGATACTATCTTTTTTTTACTGTGGTAGCAGTTGTTTTTTCTCACTTTTAGGTTGGCGCCTGGTGGTTTCGTTGTGAGCACAGAGAGGATGGAAAGCAAAAGCATGCAGCGGTATGAGCACATGTAATTTTAGCCCTTCAGTAACACTACATATTTATTAAGTTCATGATATGTATCAATTATGCCGGGATACTCTAAATCTTATATAATATACATATTTTTGCAACCCATGTGGCAATGCAACCTGTCTTCAGTAGCACTTAAATATTAATATGATAACAATCAACATTGTATGTTAATTCATGGCTTTTCCATATGTTTATCCTATAAGAAGCAAACAAACAATGGTAGAATATGAGCATGCTGCATAGGTGTGTTTGTGATGAATCAGAATATAAAGCTTATGACCCCTTACGTTGTGTACCTTTTTATTGTTGTAATGAGAATGTGGCAACAAAGTAATCTCAATATTGTCATAAACATAAGCACGACCGCACCGCAGCAACGCGCGGCAAACCTGCTCGTTTTGTTATGAAAATGGATTGAGAGAACTGACTAACTTCATACCTAAACATATGTGATGATCGTGATGGTTTGTGAAAAAGTAGCTCCCCTGACTGCAGTCATCAAGATGATGCCACATAAGCTTAGTCATGAATTTAGACATATCTTTTAGTCCTCCTGCTCTTTTGTTATATTGTTTTTTTTATATACGTGTGTTATGTCTCAAAATAATTGTCGCAATGTCAACGCAAAAAAAAAAACACGCAATTTAAGAAATATTTACTAATCGTTATTGCTTTTTCTCTCTTAATTTTTAAAAAAATATCAGTTTTACTTTTATAAAATTATTTAAAGATTTGTTTGAAGTTTATAATTTTTAGTATTATTCAGTGCAATATAGTAAACTTGCTATATTATTAATAAATATATTCAAACTTGAAATATATTTGAAAAGGGATAACTAAAATGAAAAGAAAGACGAGTATTATTTTGGGATGAAAGAAGTAGTAGCTGTTGGATGTTTTTGTTTTGCGTCATTAATTCAAGGCTTGATAACTTCTTTTAGGTGAAAAAGTAGCTAGGTAAAGAAACAGGCCATGTTATTAGGGTGTGTTTGGTAGCGAGATATGGGGCCAAAGAAATGGAAATGACATCATATCTCGTGTTTGGTTAAGCAGAGAAATAAAAAGGTGGAGAATTGGAGAGAATTGATAGAGAAATGGTAGTGTAATTTTTAAAGTTTCATTTCCTCACTTTTTGTTGGGAAATTGGAGAAATGAGATTATTTTGAAAGGTTTTTTTTTTTTTTTTTTTTTTTTTTTTTTTTTTTCATGATGTGCATTTTAGTTGCAAACCGATTTACGTAAATGTATTTTCTATAAAAAAAATTAATAATTTTTTTAAAATAAATTTTTTATAAAATAAGTTTAAAAAAAAAATTAAAATTAATTTTTTATAAAAAAATAATTTAAAAAAATATATTTTTTTAAAATATATTTTTTATAGAATTGTTATTTAGAAAAAATAATTTTTTTTAATAATTTTTTTTTAATTAATTTTATAAAAAATAAATTTTTAAAATAAATTTTTTAAAAAAAAATTAAAATTAATTTTTTATTAAAAAATAATTTAAAAAAATATATTTTTTTAAAATATATTTTTTATAGAATTGTTATTTAGAAAAAATAATTTTTTTTAAATAATTTTTTTAATTAATTCTATAAAAAAATAATTTTTAAAATAAAAAAAAATAGTTTTTTTAAAAATAAAAAAATAAAAAAAAAATAATTTAAAAAAAAAATATATTTTTTTAAAGAGTAAAGTCCAAAATACATCCCTGTGCTTTTCCCAAAAATCGATTTACATCCCTAAACTTTTTTTTGGAACAAAATCATCCCTCCGTTAGTAAAGTTGGCACAAATACATCCCTCCGTTAGTTATATCAGTTACTATGGACTAACGATGCAAATGATTTTCCGTTATCTCCTAACAGGAGTTAAAATAGTTGCATCGTTAGTCCTCCATCAGTTAAAATTTTTGCATCGTTAGTCCTCATTGACTATAGAGTTAAAATATTTGCATCGTTAGTCCTCATTGAGTTAAAATATTTGCATCGTTAGTCCTTTATTACGTTTTCGTCCGCTTTTTTACGTTTTCGTCTGTTTTTTTACGTTTTCGTCTGATTTTTTACGTTTTCGTCTGTTTTTTTACGTTTTCGTCCGATTTTTTACATTTTCATCTGTTTTTTTACGTTTTCTCGTTTCGTCTGTTTTTTTATGTTTTCGTCCGATTTTTTACATTTTCGTCTGTTTATTTTACGTTTTGTCTGATTTTTACATTTTCGTCTGTTTTTTTACATTTTCGTCTGTTTTTTTTACGTTTTCGTCCGATTTTTTACATTATCACCACCACCAACCACCACCACCAACACCACCACCACACCACCAACCACCACCACCAACCACCACCACCCACCACCACCGACCAACCACCACCGCCACCCACCACCACCCCACCCACCACCATCACCACCACCACCAACCACCCACCACCACCAAACCACCACCACCCACCACCACACACCACCACCACCACCACCACCACCACCACCACCACCACCACCACCACCACCCCACCACCAACCCACCACCACCCACCACCACACCACCACCAACCACCACCACCAACCACCACCACCACCCACCACCACCACCACCCACCACCACCACCACCACCACCACCACCCACACACCACCACCACCACCACCACCACCACCACCACCACACCCCACCACCACCACCACCACCACCACCACCCACCACCCCACACCACCGCCACCACACCACACCACCCACCACCACCCACCCCACCAACAACCCACCGCCACCACCCCACCACCGCCACCCACAACCACCACCGCCACCC